>JASDQU011404607.1:25467-42715 GCA_032191745.1 Picea mariana
GCTTGGTTGTTCGCAGGTTTTCGATTAGGTGTGCTCCTAGTTCTCGAAACACACATGCAGCTTACAAAGTCTATCGGCTGTCACTAGCTCCACCCTCATACTTTGGGGGGCATTCTATTACCCATGATTTTGGTCATCATGATGATGTATTGATGATGGTGTACTCAGGCTATTCATAAGAACTTTCTCCTGAGAAAAGTTACTTTCTTCTCTTTCCAGAAATATCATTTTTGAAGTAGGTTCGCAAGCTGCTAGTATATTTGCCTGCGAGAATGCATGATTCTCGAAGGCTGCTTTAAGCCAGGGTGCAAGAAGTTCACACTGTGTTGAACTGCTAGGGTGCGAACTCTTTCTAAATAAAGGAAAAAGATGAATTCTCGATGCTTTTAGAAGGGAATCTTCTAGAAGGATGAGATGGCATTCGAACGGTTATCCTAGTACTGGATTCCCTGATATTTTGGGATCATTCTTATCCAAGTAACTAATTCATTCTCTCCTATATATTGAAGGAATTCTCATGGAAAAGGTTAAGAAAGGTTAAGCAAGATTCACTGCAGAATTAGTGAAAGAATTGTGTAAAGGACTGAAGCTACAGCAGCTTGGAGACTCCAACAAGTTTATCAAAAGGGGGTTAATCTTCTTCATGCAAGTGAGCAAGTGTGTGTGTCAGAGCCAAGGGCCATCGAAAGGAAGTTTACGACATCAAGGCTCAGGTTGTAATATTTACTTTCCATTAATATGATACAGTAATATTTCCCTTTCCCATAAAGCTATTTCCACTTTATTGTATAATTCCTTGATCATATACATAGATTGACCGTTGAATAGATTGTGCTTTCTTCACTTTGGTTGGTTTGTGTTGTCTTGGTCTTGACTGCATGAGAGCACTAGAGCGAAGCAGGAGAAACAAAGACCATAGGAAGCAATTATAAGGTATGTTATTAGTTCTTACCTCCTATTTAATTCAATGGTTAAAATCTAGGGAAAGAGTCATGTTCTATCTTTCTTTGTTCTATATCCAGGTGGATCTAGGGAGATCGGTTAGTGTCTGCACCTACGGATTTATCCAATAACACTACTGGATACAATTATCCACCTCAACCATTTTATGGCCCCACTGGTGTCCCTATCCCACACCAGTATCACCCTCATGTTAACCGACAATTACCCTTCTTTCCCACTATGGATCTCCCAGACTTGTCTCGGTTGACAAATGATCCCATATTGCATTTTCCTTTTTGGCTAGTAATTCCTACTAAATTACCTTCTGACATCCCCAAGATTGACGGTAAACCTGTAGAAGACCCAAACAACCATGTGATGACATTCCATTTATGGTGTTAATCAAACTCATTGATGGATGATTCTATATGGTTACAGCTCTTCCAGTGCACACTCACGGGCATATTGAACTTCAACGTGGTTCTTTTCAAGATTTCAACTCGCTCGCTATGTCTTTTCTCACACATTTTCAATTACCCATATGTTACGAGATAGGTACAAAACTTTTAACCTCCCCTAGTCAAACGAACTATGTGCATATCTCTGATCACATTCATGAGTGGAGATGATGATGAAGGTTGGTTAAAGCGACTATTCCTGACTAGTTATTGGCAGAGTGGTTTACTAAATCTCTTTTACCCCCGGTTTCTTATGACGTTTCCATGGGTGGTGTAGTCACTGAGGAAGAATCCATTTCCCTAGATTAGTACTTATATTTGGTTTACTCCCAATCTAGTACTTTGTACGAGTTGATTCCAAATGCTACCCGTACTCCTAACGATCCATCCAAACCTTATTCCATGGCACATGCAGATGGAGTTATCGGTACCGTCAAAACTCAATCAACATAACAGTCGATCAAAACAATAAATCGCTCTGTTTCAAAACCCGTTCCTAGTTTGACTTCACTCTCCTCTACCTCCCTCCCAACTCAAATCTGTGATATTAACACAGTTCAATCTGCCTCTTCGCAACAATCCAGTAGTAAGAAGAAAACAAAAAATAAACCCAATAATAATAATAATAATAATGAAAATCCCAAAACACAAACTCCATTGCCTGCTACTGAAAAGAAACCACAGCAAAAACCAAAATTCCCAGGTCTTATTTGTGGTGAAGATCATTTCACCCGAGACTGTCCACATTGCGACAAAGTTGCAAAACTTTTCAAAGGGAATTCTCAACCCACCATGTTAACACAGCCTTTTCCTCAGCATCAATCCATGGTTTCTCAAGAACTTTCCCCTCCCATAGGGGGTAGTTCTAGCCACCCTCCTAGTGATGAAACCTCGACGAGTGCTCATATTTATATGTTCAATGGGATTGATTTAACCACTCGCACTACCACATATGACACACCGACTAAACCTGATAAAGAAAAGGTCACTAACGGTACTCCACCAGATCCATCTCCCACCTTTGTTAGTCCTCCATATGGATCACGTCAGATAAAGAAACCTACTTTTGACTCTATTTTAGACCCTCTCAAAAGAACTATCCGCAAATCAACTTTTAATCCTATTTCACGTGCCGCCCAAAACTACAACATTGTTGAAGATTTGGCTCAAGCACCATGTGCTATGTCCGCTCTTGAAGTTATACAACACTGCCTAAGTCAACGTAGAACTCTCTTGGATACCATTGGTTCTATTGATCCTGATTCGTCAAACAATATCATGTTTAACCTAGACAACTTCAAGTCATGACTTTCTCACTAGCTTGCTTTTGAAATTGATGTCATTGTTCATAACCAACACATTCACCGCACCATATTGGATGAGGGAGCTTCCACTTGTTTCTTTTCATTATCTTGTTGGAAAGGATTAAAATCACTTGTGCTTAACCAATCCCCTACCATGTTACGATCATTTGACGGGTGAGGTTTTCATCCTCACAGACTCTTGCAGTCATTAGTAGTTCAGTTGGGAGGAAAGACCATATCTGTCGATGTAGAGGTAGTTGATGCTCCCCTTGATTACAAATTGTTATTAGGAAGAAGTTGGTTTTATTCCATGACTATCGTCGCTTCAACAATTTTTCGATGTGTACAATTCCCTCATCAAGGAAAAATTTTCATTATCGACCAGTTAGATTACTGTACACCTGACGCTCACACTCTTGCCATCAACAATATTCTTTTCTTGGGAGATAGTAGAATCACTTATGAAAGTGTTGGTGTAGGTATTTTAAAATATTCTTCCCTTATTGGTACTTTCCCTACACCACCTCCTCCCACCACACAACATATTTCCACAATCAATATGATTTCGACTATGGCCTATCAGTCTTTAGAATCATTTGATCCTTGGCTTGTGCCTAGTCTATTAGAATTCGATGCACTCGGTGACACTCTGCCACTTAGTCTAGGTAAGGATTCATACGATTCTATCCAATTGGCCTCTACCTCCTTGTATTACCAATATCTATTGGCATGCAACACTTATTCGTTGTCATCTTGGTTGAATTCCTTGTCTTCTTCTTTTGACTACATTTCCCAGATTTTTCCATTAGATGAATCCATTATGGAAATGCTTAGTATTGATGAGGTACCTAGGGATGACAACCATCATTGATCATCTTTTCTTCCTCCTCTAGAATAAATTCAAGAACATATACACTATATATCCCCCCCCTAATGTTGTTGATTCTCCCCAATCTCCTATACTTACCCAGGATACTACTTCTGGGGGGAATTTAGGCAACATCTCTTCTACGATTGCTATCAATATCTTGATCAAAGAAGGTATCATGGAAAATTTTCATCTCGGTGCTAATTGTTCACCCGAGGAAGTGGATTCTTACACCACTTTATTTAAATAATTTTGTGATGTCTTCGCTTGGAGCTACGAGGAAATGCCTGAGATCGATCCCTCAATCGTTGTGCATGAAATAAAAACTTACCCAGGCATTAAACCTGTGTGAAAAAAACTTCTCCCGGTTCATCCTAAGAAAACCGCAACCATAAAGGCATAAGTTGAAAAACTGTTAAAATATGGCTTTATCTATCTTGTCCCCTTGACAGAATGGGTTTCTAACATTTTTCTGGTTGCCAAAAAACAAGGAACCATTCGTGTCTGCGTTTATTATAGGGATATTAACAAGACTTGTCCCAAAGACAATTACCCCACACCCTTCATCAACCAAATCATTGATAATTTTGCTGACAACGTTATTTTCTCTTTCATGGATGGATTTTCAAGATATAACCAGATTGACATTCTACATGTTGATCAACATAAGACAACCTTAATCTGCCTATGGGGAACTTTCACCTATAGGAAACTACCTTTTGGTCAAAAAAATGTTGGTGCCACTTTCCAGCAAGCCATGTTGTATGTTTTCCACGATATCAAACATATTGAAGAACCTTACCTTGATGATTTACTTGCCCATTCATCCAGTCGATCAAACCATATTGGTCATCTATGGGCCATTTTTCTTTGATGTTGGTTTTACCGTATCCATTTGAACCCACATAAATGCATCTTTGTTGTTGAATCAGGTCAACTCCTCAGTTTCGTTGTCTACAAATATGGAATTAGGGTGTATCCATTAAAGATTAAATCTATTATTGCTTTACCTCCTCCCAACAATTTGACCCAACTACAAAGTTTGAAAGGGAAAGCAAACTTTCTTTGCCATTTTATATGTAATTACACCGAGCTTGCTAAAGGATTTATGCGATTGTTGCAGAAAGACACTCCTTTCATCTGGGATGACACTGCTCAATGATCTTTCAATGCTCTTAAACATGCATTGACCCATACACCTCTTTTGCATCTTCTTAATTATGCACGAGACCATATCCTTTATTTGGTAGCCTCTACTTCCACTATCGCTATGGTGTTAGTTCAAGAGGACCCTAACGGTGATGAACATGTGATCTAATATCTAAGCAAGAGTTTATCCAGTCCTGAGCTACGATATTCACACATTGAAAATATTGCTATGGCAGCCTGTTGATGGTTGAAATTGATCGTCGACCAACTGGAAGAACGAGTCTGGTCAGGGGTTGTCTAAATAACCCAAGTTGTTTGGTGTAACTCGTTTTGACAGGTTTAATGGCTCTGTTAGCCAATCTAAAGTCCTAAAAGAAGATAAACAAGAGAAATAAATAACTAACTAATTACTAGATACTATATATTATATATGTACATATGCTCTAATATATTGTAGTAGAAAATATACAAATATCACTTATGTACATCATTTACAAATTGCAAGTTTTAATTGAAACTTACAAAATCAAATGAAAAAATTATTTCTATTAAAAAGTAAATAAAGAAACAACATTTAAATCTTTTATGTTTTCTTTTATAAATCTAACTAATCTTGAATTGAATAAACTATGAAACGTAGACGTGTGGGTAGTCAAAAGATGAACCATACATTCTGGTTTCATTAATATGTAAATGAAAGATTTAAGAAATACAAAAGAGGTAACCTCTTTGTTAGTTAGTGAGGTGTATCCAAACATCTGTATGAGTGAAGAACATCCAATTGTCGCATCCAAGAGACAAATCTGCAATGAACTTTATGATTGTTCTAAATAAATTCAAAACATGTATTGGCAGTTTCGGTTTAATGACAGAGAAGGAAGAAAAACTCTAACCCTGTGATCTTATAATTGCACATAATTACAACAAGATAAATCTGAAAGTAACTTATGCATTTCATTATTCAATTAAAATTCAAAGATAAATCCTATCATTCTAATTGGAGATATGATCACAGTATTTGTATCTAGAACAGAAAATTATAGACGATATTTATAATATAAATATACCAAACATAATAGATCATTAAGTCTAAATATATCAGACCCATTAATGTATTAGGATTAACAAAAGATAAATGAAAACATCATTAACAAAAGGCTAAAGCCAAAATGCATATATGTGGTTTCATTAAGTCTTGGAATCACTCGTCTATCTTCTTCCCTCAGCCAAGATGCTTTCCATTACAAAATATGGAGTATTTAAAGAGTTTGTGAAAGATAAACTTCCTATATTCTAAGATAGGATCAGATCTCAAAAAGATCTAAAAGTTACAAATATAGACGGCCTAAAGCCACTCATTATCAAACTATATCTTCAAAATTTATGAAAGTTTTTCTCTTATTTACAAAATAAGAAAAAAAAAGAGATAGCTAATCAACTAAATCCAGCATGCTCCATCCCATGAGATCAACATCAGATACATCCTATCCTGAAAAAATGAAATGAGCAAGTCAAATATTTTATTAACTAACAATTTCTAAATTTTATATGAGAAATTGACTTGGCTACAAAATCTCTCGATTCTGTAGCCAGTCTTATTATTGGTAATAGAAATCCAAATCAATCCAGATTGATTATAAAAATAACAAATAAAGCATAACTATGATAAAAACCAATCTTACCATTTAACTAATAACCAAAATCGAATCACAATATCTCAGAATTTATCACAGCCTTTACACTGTCAGCATTTTTTATAACGATGTTGCCTATCCTTTTTAGACGCTTTGCTTGTCTTTGTGCATTAGCCTTGATTTCACGGTTTTTGTTTGCCAAGGATTCATTGAGAGTCATGAGGGATTTGATCCTTTCTTGGAGAATGGATATGTTTGTATAGTACTGCCCTATCCACTGCAAGAAAACTTTGCAAGGAACAACAGGGGCGATCTGTTGAGGAAATGTGTAATTGTAAGGTAAACATCACTACTATCCACTGTCGGCCTTTGACCGAGTTTAATACCTATGAACCTATTGCTATCTTTTAAACACAGTGGGATATTATTGACATAATTGAATGGTTGATTAAGACCCGGTTTGGAACAATTCAGATCTTCCTCTGCCAAAAACTTTTCAATCTCGTAGTCAAAGTCCTCATGGATCTCAATCGATTTGATCAAGCTCACATGATATTTGGATCTATTACGGAGACTCCTTGAAATGAGTCGACCAACCTTCTTGTTATGAAACCCTAACATGTCTTGAGTCTTCTTTGAATGTTTGCGAGGGTTTCTACTGTTTGATTTTACAGTAGGGTAAGGGAAGACAATCGACTCATGCACATGAGTTTCAATAAACTCATAACTAATACCATTTTTCCCACATAAAAGTTGATCGTACAATGCCTCTTCACAAGGATTTTCATTCAAAATATCTGGATTTCCAATTGAGAAATTAAGAGGTTTCTATATCATAGGTTTATCCATTACAGGGATCTCTACAAGATTTACTGTAACAAATCCATTACGAGCCAAGAAACTGTCCCAATCATCACCAAGTGTTTTCAAATGATGGACTAACAATAATTTAATCAAACCATGGTGAAAGAGGTTGGAATCCAAGTTTTTCTTCTTGTATCTCTTTGACATTTTATTCAAACTTCCTAGCAGGTAAAACGACATGTTTAAATGGAAGCCAATAACATTCATGAGCAATCATACGTGGTAAAGGAAGACCAAGCCATAATGGCCTTCACAGTTAATAAATTGTTTTAAAACCTCTAACAAACCATGCCATCTAACCTTGAGTAGGGAGACCGGGATACCTTTGTCACAATAGTTTATCTTTCTGGAGGTGAAAAAAAGATTCCAGGGTACTTCGTCCAATTTCAAATTTTTTAAACCACTTTTGACCAGTGAGACGGAGCCCTGTTGCTTCGCTCATAAATTATTCAGTGATTTCCAACTAAATATCCCCTAGCTTGGCTCTGCATCCATCAAATGTAAGGGTGAATTCTTTGGCCACTCGCAAGTTATAACCCTGTAATTTCTTGATAAACCTATCCCAACCTTGGCTCTTCAGATCCTCACTCGCCTCATCATATAGAAACAAAGTTTGGGAGCCATTTGTCTCAAACCGAACGACAGGGACCATAAGGGTTTGAACAGATGGTAACAAGAGTGACCCGAACTCACTGTGGTCTTAGGAGGTAGCAGTGAAAGAGGCAAGATGGAGCTGAAATCATTGGAACAAAACTAGGAACACACCAGCGCAACCATAACATAAGCAATGAGGGTTTCAGTCACGAAATTCGGGTGTTTCTGGTAATGAACATTTTGAGCACAAAGCATAACACAATACCTTCATTTTTCATGAGAGACCTATCAATTCGACCTGCCAGCTAAGATGAAGTACATGGTATGATCTTAGTGTGTTTAATTTCCATGATACATAATGGGTATACTCGATTTACAAAGGTTAGGAGAGGATACATTTTTTACAGTCCTAATGCAAATCAAAAATTTTAAATCAAAGTTGATTTACTAAGAATTTTAAATGAGCAAGATTATAGTACAAATGCCAATGAACATAGGTATTTCATTGATATATGATAAACTCAAAGCAAAAGAAAAATCATGAAAAGGATGTAAGCATATTGACCCTTTCAAACCAGTCTTAAGAAAAATCAAAATACGATATTAAGTTTTAATGCTTGTTTCATGCTTACAGTCATGAACCAAACATGAAAATGCAATATAAGAAATAAAACAAGAATAATCAAAGATCCTTTTCCTAACCAAATAATCATCCCCAAATGGTAGTATTTACAGGATGAGGTGTAAGCAGCTACAGGAAGTGTCGTTTGTTGTCCAAAATAGGAAAAACATGTAGAGCTACCAATAGTGGCGACTAACTGGGAAAAACAGTTATCTCTACATTACCAACGAGTTCATGTTAGGACTGATTAGAAATATCCAAAATCAAAGCACAATCTGAAGGAAATCAAGAATCTCAATCAAATTCCAACAATAACCATATAGTCCAGCTTAAGATATATTTTTGTCAAATGAAATTTGGTGACAAATTTTAATTACGAGAGAAAAGATATTTATACTAATGGCTTCGATATTGTTGACAGGGCCACTGCTGCCAGCAAGAATCCATAGCCTTGACAGGGATGTCAATTATCCCACTCTGATGCCTCTACCTTGTCCAAGATCTTTCAATTCAAAATGAAGAGTATTTATGATTAATATCAACACTTATTCCTGATAATTTTCTTGAACCCAACACTGTTTCACTGTCAGCGGACCTGTTCAGTACCCCAACGAAGTTGTCTTGGCATCATGTATGCATTTACCCACTGCCAACATACATGTTCAGTATCTTGGCAGGTTTATAGACACTTCCCACAACTCTCTAGAAATTATTTATAATCTGACATAAATTTAATGATATTCAAAAGAGTGGGGTGATGCTTGAAAATTTCAGTTTTCAGAACACTTGATATTTTCCAGCCTTTAATTTTCTGATTGATAACCTTCATTATGATCTGAAATTGGTTTTATGATGAAACTAATTTTTCGAGGACAGGAGGGCATACTTGAATTTCTTTCTGTAAAAGCAGGGACAATGTAAAGAGATTTAATGATGATTGTATCTTCTCATGATTATAAAATGAAACTGGGAGGGCTATTTTGAACAGAAAATTTCCTTGACTAGCCTAAGTTTTAGCAAATTTATAGCATTGATGCTTTGAAATGACCTTGATTGTTTCTCTATGATGAGATTTTTGGTTTCCTTTCATGAACTAAATGGTGACCCAAACATAAATTTATTCAGAAACCAGTGAAAACAGGCAAAATGAAAAGAACCAAAATCAAAAGAAAATTAAAAATATTTACAAGACGGTGGATCTGAAATCATCACGCGAAATATCTCTTGAGAGGCTAAAAGAAAATAAAAAATCCTCATTAATATGAGTGTCATCCTACTCATGGCACCTTGGGTCAGGGTTGAATCGATAGTTCAAATTTTTACTTATCTCCTTACTTTCCATTTAAAATTTTCAAAATAATACTGCGGTTTTGAAAAGAAATATTCAACGAAAAGTAGAGAGAAAAGGATCAGCGGACTTCCCTGACAACAGTCATATTATGGTTCTCTTGGTGCACCCACTTGTATTCACTACTGCATTATTACAAAGAGAAACAGTGAGAAATAAAGCTAAAAGAAAACATACTCCTGAACCTACTCTAATTACTAAACAAATCAAAATACTACGTAAAGTCATGCTTCCAATGTAGCCCTAATTACTAAACAAATCAAAATACTACGTAAAGTCATGCTTCCAATGTAGCCATTGGAGCAACTCCAATCTTCCAATGGAAACAAAATCAAAAATTACTAACAAGAATGGTAGTATATCGAAAAATGACAAAAATATATCATAGTTACCTTTATCATCATCATTTAAAAACAAGGCAAGTATGACCTTACCATTCCCTTGAAACTTCTTGATGTATGAATCCTCTAACCATTATGCAATCTTGTCGTGATATGAGTCATAATGGAATGGAAGAGTGTAAGTAAGTTTGGAAAACTTGTCAAGATTATGGGGACTTGACATAACCATTAGCCAAGGCTGAAGTGCCCCATCCTCCTGAGAATTCTCTAAGTGTTCAATAATCTCTTCACATGGAGGATCTAAAAGAAATATTTCATGCCTACTTCCTAGATATTTAGGTAAAAGCAAAGCAAGCACAACTTTATCTTTATTATGAAGATTTTTTATATACGAATATTCAAGCCATCCTAAGATCCTGTCATAAAAATGAGGATGCAAACTATGACTTTGTTGAAACAAATATATCAATGGGGAACACATCATAAGAGGATTCATGACATCAATTAGATTATTGGTTTGAATGCTTCCTTTGATGATATTGATCATTTCAAAATGTGAAGCATAAACATTAAAATTTGAGCTAATCAAAGAACAAATATGGAGCGTAGAATGTTTTATCTCCATAAGAGAGAGTGCATTGTCTTTTTCAAAAATAAACTATGTAAAATCATCCTGCAACATGTCTTTTTCCCATGTAAGTGATGAAAGTGAAAGATCGTCAAATCCGACTTTATAAATGTTATGTTTGGAATTAATTTCACCAAATCTTGGCATATCTAAAGGATATGATTGTAGAGGAAAATAATAGGATGTTGTGGGTAAAGTATCAAGTCCACGAGAATCTAAGAAGAGATCAGGATATAAAGAGTAAAAGGAATCAGAAAAAAGCACATGAAAAGAATCTCTTGAGCTATGATACTTAACAATGGTATTCTCAAGACATTTCTCTTCACTTTCTTTAAAACTCTCACTTTGTTTTGGTGATAAATTCTTCAACATAATATGATCATCTAGGTTTGCCTCCCATATGATAGATAATTCAAAAATTTCATGAAAAACATCTAATCTTTCATGTTGATAAGGTACAATTTGAGGATGATGATTTAAGGTTTCTCCTTCCAATTTCATATCTTCATCTCTAATCAGTTCCATAGGAGTGTTAGAATGTTTAAGATGATTTTCTTCACCTAAGTGTTCTTCAATAACTGAATTTAAATATTGATTAGAGCATGATTTACAAGAATGAGGACATTCATCTTGACCCAGAATCGAATCTTCTTCCACGATGGTCGAAGACTGAAAACATAATGATTCAGAGGAAAAACTAGTTTGGTTTTCAATAAGAACCTTGCCAATAGATTCTACCCCCGTTGCTAGTTCAAAATTTTCGAATGGATTCCTCTCATCCTGTGAACAAAATTCTTCTCGCAATTGAGTGATAGAATTTGTAACTGGTTTTTCATTCCCGATTGAATATGATTGGATGAAAGGGACGCAAGCATCATAGAGGAGATTTAATACAAATGACATGTCATCGAGATTAAATTTACAAAGAACATGATGGATTCTTATCGAAAATCCTTCTGAAGATGAATCGCCATTGATTAGAAAAGTCTGAAATTATTCACATAATTGATTGTAATCATAGATTTCAAAAGCATCTACAAATTCCTCTACAAATTGAAACCAATAAAAAATGTGATACGTTGGAAAAGATTCAAACCAATGTTTAATCCAACCCCTAAAAGTAAAAGAGAACAATCTGCATAAAACTTTTAAATCAGAAATGTCATGTTTGATGCATTTTCACCAAAACTTGTTAAGGTGGTCTTTAGCAAATACATCCCCCCTACCATCAAAGGTGAGTTTGGACAAGTGAGAGACTGTCTCGTTGGGAACATCAAGTAATGAGAAGTGGAAAGAATGTTCCAACACAGTGATTTGGGGAGGCATGGGAAAATTAAATACATTTGAAATAAAGGATACTACAAGGCCAGCTTGTCAATCATCCCTCCTTCTAGCACCATTTATTGATGAAACGATTCCAGGGTACTTCGTCTAATTTTGAATTTTTTAAACCACTTTTGACTAGTGAGAGGGAGCCCTATTGCTTCACTTAGAAATTCTTCAGTGATTTCCAAATGAATATTCCCTACCTTGGCTCTGCATCCATCAAATGTAAGGGATAATTCTTTGGCCACTCGCAAGTTATAACCCTGGAATTTCTTGATAAACATATCCCAACCTTGGCTCTTCATATCCTCACTCATGTCATCATATAGCAATAAAGTTTGGGAGCCATTTGGCTCAAATCAGACGACAGGGGCCATAAGGGTTTGAACAGATGGTAACAAGGGCGACCCAAACTCACTATGGTCTTAGGAGGTAGTAGTGAAAGAGGCAAGCTTGAGCTAAAATCATTGGAACAAAACTAGGAACAGACCAACGCAACCATAACATAAGCAATGAGGGTTTCAATCACGAAATTCGGGCGTTTATGGTAATGAACGTTTTTAGTATAGAGCATAACACAAGACCTTGTTTTTTCATGAGAGACTTGTCAATTTGACCTACCAGCTAAGACAAATTACAGGGTACAATCTTAGTGTGTTTAATTTCCATGATACGTAATGGGTATACTCGATTTACAAGGGTTAGGAGAGGATACATTTTTTACAGTCCTAATGCAAATCGAAAATTTAAAATCAAAGTTGATTTACCAAGAATTTTAAATGAGCAAGATTATAGTCCAAATGCCAATGAACATAGGTATTTCATTGATATATGATAAACTCAAAGAAAAAGAAAAATCATGAAAAGGATGTAAGCATATTGACCCTTTCAAACCAGCCTTAAGCAAAAACAAAATACGAGATTAAGTTTTAATGCTTGTTTCATGCTTATAGTCATGAACCAAGCATGAAAATGCAAGATAAGAAATAAAACAAGAATAATCAAAGATCCTTTTTCTAACCAAATAATCATCCCCAAATGGTAGTATTTACAGGATGAGGTGTAGGCAGCTACAGGAAGTGTCGTTTGTTGTCCAAAATAGGAAAAACATGTAGAGCTACCAACACGGTCGTCATTACCATCTAGAAATTTTTCCATTACGTCCTGTTACGCACTACCATGGTCATTGCGGACTCGAATCCCATGTATCATATTCTGACATGTCAATTTCTTGGGGGAAAATATTCCAAATGGATCGTTATTCTTCAGTAATTCGATCTTGAGTTTTCCAAATCAAAAGCTAAAAAGTCCTTGGTTTTTGTGTAAATTATCTATTATATTCCCCATGCTAATTAAGACACTTATCCAAGTGATTCTCTCCCTGATGAATCTTTGTTCCTCATTAGCACGTTCGACCCTTGGTATGGAGAAAGTATTCTTTATCTTCAAACCCAATGTTTTCAACCCGATATCTCCCATGAAGAACGTCATCGTATTTGCCACCATTCTAAACACTACCTTATCATCAGTGACACTTTGTATCGTCATGGTATTGACATTATATTACAACATTTTTTAACTCATGATGAGGTTGAATGTGTTCTAAATGAATGTCACCTTGGAGCATGTGGCGATCAGCTTTCTAGGATGGCTACAGCTCAGAAAATCTTATGTGTTGGTTACTTTTGGCCCTCCATCTTCAAAGATTGTATTAAGGTTGTCAAATGATGCCCACCTTGCCAAGTTTTTCATAAAAAGGCACGCACCCACCCCTCTCTGTTGCATCTTATTTTCTCCATCGGCCCCTTTTCCAAATGGGGCATTGATTTTATGCAATGTAATCCTACCTCAGCTGGGGGGCACAGTTATATCATCATTGTAGTTGATTATTTCACAAAATGGGCTGAGACTATGCCTATTTTTATTAATGATGGTCATAATGCAGATCTCTTCATCTTCAACCACGTCATCACTCGCTTTGGTGTTCCAAAAGCCATTGTCACTAATCACAGTTAACATTTTCAAAACCACATGATGAGTGAGTTACATTTCAAGTTGGTTTTTCGAAATGAGAACTCCTCCCCATACTATCCTCAAGAAAATGGACAAGTTGAAGCTATCAACAAAGTCCTTATAACCATGATCCAATGCATGGTGGGGGAAAACAAAACTTCTTGGCATTTGCAACTCTTCTCTGCCCTCTGGGCTTATTGCACCTCAATGAAAACTGTAATTGGATTCACTCCTTTCCAGTTGGTATATGGCGTCGAAGAAATATTACCAATCGAGTGTGAAATTCCTTCATTGAAAATCAAAGTAGAACTCCTTCCTCACACCTCTGCTAAAGAAGAACCTTTCCTATATCTGACTAGATTGGACGAAACATGTCGCTACGTTCCTCTTGTCAACGAGACATATCAAAAAATGAATGAAGAATAAGTATGAAAAATACCTCCACCCTCATACTTTCACAGAAGGATACCTAGTCCTTGTTTATGACCAGGCTCATGATAATTTAGGGATAGGAAAGTTAGAACCTTTGTGGCATGGACCCTACATCGTAAAATGTGTATTACATAGAGGTTCCTATGAGATAGTTAACTACGAAGGAATGTCTCTCGGTGAACCCCATAATGGTCTTTACCTTAAGAAGTACTTGCATAGAACATCTAGCATGTGTGCTTTGTACACTATTGTACTATAGTTTTTTTTGGTTTGTCTTTCTCTCTTGCATGTACATTTTTTTTTAGCCTCTTATAATTTGTCTTTTGATTGTGTGCGCAGATGACATATCCCTTTCCTATCTTTGTTGGATTTGTTGATCGCGCTAGTCGACACACCCAGAACATTGCTTCTGCAACTTGGGTCATTTACCACGCTGATGAGTTGGTGAGTTTAGGAGACGTTTTCTTAGGATCGACAACCAATAACGTGGCAGAATATCACGTTGTCATTGGAATTTTAACCGAGGCCTCCTCCCTAGGTATATCTCATATAATCATTAACCTAGACTCTCAGCTCATGGTTTGTCATCTTAATAGAATCTACGTCATTCACAAACCTATCCTATTGTGTCGCCACCTACGATTTCTTCATCTTGAAAGAATGTTTGAATTTACAAAATACAGACACATACCAAGAGAACTTAACACAACTTCAGATTCACTAGAAAAATATGTTTTGGATCGATATATTGCGCATAGATAAAAATTTTATAAATAAAATGAATCACATGTACATTAAAAACATCACACAAGATAATTTGTAACATCATTGACCCCACAAAACTCATATATATATATATATATATATATATATATATATATATATATAAACTGCATGATAGAAAAAGTTTGTTTAGATCAAAATGTACATAGAAGGGAAAAATATGGGCCCTCATGCCCATGATATCATCATGAAAATATTACAAAAAACATCTAAAGGATCCTAGTCCTCCCACCACGTTGTGCTCTGAGAAGCACACCACTGCACGGGCCACTCGTCGATGCAAGTGGTTCAGACTCTCAGGAACCCCCACTGTATGCCTTTGCAAATGTAGGGGTACATCTTACCTCCTGAGAGGTGGGACACCCATCGTAATACCTCGAAGGTTCCTCTCGACCTCCCGAAGACCTCCCACCACCACCTTGTGCTCTATGGCTATTTTCACATCTTCACGATTCCCTAGTGCTGGTATCTCCACCAGAATGGTGCACCTCTATCTGCATGATGAAACAATGCATCTGTTAAAAAAGCCTCCATGTACACATAAAAATAATATAAATTTTAAAATAAAAAAAACACATGACAAGGTTTTGGTTTTGTACCTGATGCATCCCAGTCTATACCCTATTGAAGTAATAAGTCCAGGCTACCCCGAAAATCTACTCTGGCATATGGGAAATCCTCGATGATGATCAAATGTCATCTCAACCAAGAAAAGAAGTCGGTCATAAACTTAAATTTTGAGTCAATTCCCAATATTAGAGACAAACTCGTCCACATTTCCATAGATGGTTCAACCACCGATCGTGCCACCAGTGCAATCTGTGGCTGCATCTGAGGTATTCTCTCTAGAAAGAATGAAACCAAATAGGAACCATACTCGAATTGTTCATGTTTCCCAATCCTGCATTTTGTAATTTGATCCTTCACATTGCAAAGGAAACCTACACTCCAGTTGAATAACCTCGGCTCCACACATTGTAGAGGATAAGCCATTTGGGATATTGAGGCCAAATGCGCACTGGTGCTACCTGCCAGGTTGGTTATGGAAAACAATAGATCGTAGTGTCAAATAACTAACCTCTTTGATCATGATTCGTCCTCTGAGCAATCGTGACCCCTGAACACAATGATATGTCATGTACACCTCGGCAGGATGAGGAGTTGCCTGTTGTCCATACAAAATGATAGGATCCCCTCTTCTCGAGAAACCAGTCAAAAAGTATACATCATCTAGCTCTATTTTGAGAATTTGCGTCCCAATCTGGAACACTTGTTCGATGTCATCCCACAATCCAATTATATATTCAAGTAGTAATACTTCCTTTTTCATCTTTTGCAATTTAAAGTACTTGAGGAGGCCACAATTCCTCAAAGTGTCCCTTGTTTGGGGGTTTTGCAGTGCATATATATCATCGAGCTCATGCTCGTGCTCTTTCCATTCGATCATGGTTTTTATCAATGTAAACTACAAAAAATACATTTAAAAGCCATTAATTATCTTCTCACAACAAAGTTTTTGGTATTTTTAGCATTAATATCAACTTGTTTTTCAATCCTGCAATGGTGCTCCCCAAAACACATCCACAAGGCACTACGCTCCCCTGTGTTAAGGTCCTAACCCACACATAGGTAGATCAATGTATTCAGATGTAATAAAGGTCAATATTAATAAAGCCTTTCAATAAAATAGAATAAGGCAGATGTAAGAAGACCTAATAGAAGCTTCCGCTTCTAGAAGGATCTTCCTCTAGATGCTTCTCTTAATAGACATATTTAGTATAAATAAGAGGCGAGGGTATGAGAACCCTGGCTTGGAGATTATTGTAACAGAGCATTGCTCGAATGGAGGTTGCCCCCTCGAAGAGGCCTGTGAACATTGCTTTCTGAATCAAAGTGCTTTTCTATTGCTATTTCGAGTATCATTTCTGTGTATTGTGAAGAT
>JASDQU011404607.1:42815-61365 GCA_032191745.1 Picea mariana
CTGCAGCAGTTTCCACATCTCAAGCCTTGAGGACAAGGTTGTTTTTAAGGGGGCGAACATGTTAAGTTCATAACCCGCACATAGGTAGATCAATGTATTCAAATGTAATAAAGGTCAATATAATAAGGCCTTTCAATAAAATAGAATAAGGCGGATGTATGAAGACCTAATAGAAGCTTCCGCTTCTAGAAGGATCTTCCTCTAGATGCTTCTCTTAATAGACATATTTAGTATAAATAAGAGGCGAGGGTATGATAACCTTGGCTTGGAGATTATTGTAACAGAGCGCTACTCGACTGGAGGTTGCCCCATCGAAGAGGCCTGTGAACATTGCTTTCTGAATCAAAGTGCTTTTCTATTGCTATTTCGAGTATCATTTCTGTGTATTGTGAAGATTATGCTGGATGTTTTACTGTTATTCTTCCATTTCTAGCATTTTATTTATTTTCTGTATATTTTATATATATGGTATATTGCACCCTGGCATACATACCAGGGTGCCGAAAACACAGTTGGCACTCCCCTCACCCCTTTGATGGAGCGTCCATCTAGATCGGTGCCTAGGGATTCCTAGGGAGCCCAGGATAAGACTAAAAACTACCTAAAATGAAATTATAAACCATAAAAAATGATTAGAAATTGTTAATGACCAACCCGATCTAGACAGAAGAGAAAATAGTTGACCATAGCTCCGATGCCAACAACTTCAAAATCTCCCTTTGAAGTCGAAATTACCAATGCTAGAAGAGTTTGGTAAAAATGAAATGGTAAATAACATTTTTATCCCTATTTCAATGTTATAGGGTTCATTTTTTTGTAATATATAGTCTATTTTTGGTTTTAAAATCTTTTTCGGAGATGTCACTAATACCCTAGAATGAAAATTTGTCATCAATTGCAGGTTTTGAAGCAGTATTTTTCCATTTAACCATGTCACACTGACAAGCACGATCTTAGTCCTTTCTCATGCTCTAAAAAACATGAGAATGTAATCGAGTAGAATTTTATCTCTTTGTCGGACTCATAAGAATATATTGAAAAGGAACCCCTCAGAGTCTCCTTTAAGTTCTTTTCAGACTCTCTAAACATGAAAAGATTGTCGAGTGATCTTGCTTCCTTTCACACTCGTTTAAAAGGTTTTGAAAGGGCATCTCCTGAGTAGCATTTTATCTCTTTTTCGGACTTCAGAGACTAATATTACGAAAAATGACAACCATGGATTCATCTTTAAGTTATTTTCAGACTCTCTAAACATGAAAAACCACTGAGTTTTCCTTCTCTGGACTCATTAAAAATTACACATTGAAGGGCCCATATGGGACCGAACCCTTACTTCTTCCATTTCATTAAACAAAAGAAGAGGAACTTACCGAAGGTGATTTATATCAAGCATGTGTTATCCTCCTCAAGCTCGTAAAAATAAAAAGAGGTACTCATCTATATGGATGGGGGAAACAATTGAAGGAAGCAAGCCAAGCCATTTTTTGGAATCATCACAAGTCACTCTTGCAGTCTCCCTTGAACAGGACACATTGTCTTTACATACATTTTAACCTGTTTAACCTTTGAATTGAGACAATCCTCTAAGTTTCTTTACTCCTTTGGGTCACCCAACGAAAGTCACAGTATCCACTGCATCATGTTTTGGTCCATGTCATGTTTCTAATGTGTGTGCCTCAGTGTTCAAGGGAAGTATCTTCCTCAAGAGTCAACCATCACAAATTTCTAGTTTCAATAACTCATGTCATTCCACGCTAATTTGATTCACCATCTTACATCTCTATTTTAGTTTCATGTCATTGATGGGGGATACATCAAGGCCCCCCTTCGACGAGTCTTTTCCTGTCGACTTCAACACATCATCCATGAATTTGATTTAGAAACCAGTTAGTACCTTGGGACCTGTATGCCTCAATGGAAGGCCTCCTCGCTTCTGACAATGGGTTTACATCATTGAACTCTGATCAGATGATTCCAGGAATGTTCGAATTCAACTCATCTATTCACATTCATTGGATTGTACTAGGGTACCTTGGGAGTCATTGACATCACTGGTGATTTCCCTCGCACTTGTTAACGGTTTACCTCAATGACCAGTAATCAAGTGGTTTCTACCATGTTCGACATCAAAACATCTATTGATATGGCTAGATTCATACCACATCAGGATTAGGAAGAAGACCCTGGGTTGAGTGTTCACTCTGATATCTACTTTACCTAGGATGTGAAAAGAGATCATTTGAATATATTGATATATATATATATATATATATTGTCACATAAATCCACTCTGTATTGGTATGTGGCTATGTTTTGTCATCTCATATATCCAGTATGTATTTCTCGTGGCAACTATCATTTCATGTCATGGAAGTATACATCCACATTGTATCTTTGGTGGCTACACCCTTAAGTCAATATGATTATGGATCTGCAGTGTATTTGGTTGCAGCCATACCTTAAAAGTCCTTTATCACTCAAGCATAGGTATTCCTGCCTTGAGTTTGAAACATATCATAACATTTTCTTTATGGTTTTTTGCAGCTACTACCAGGTTCTCTGCCTCCATACCCTTGCTTCAAAAGTCTACAAAGTACTTCAGTCGTCATTTTCCATCTTCTGACCTTGCACTTTGGGGGGAAATTTGTTACACATCAAAATTACTCACTTTGATGATGTCTCATTGTCATTATCGCAAGTGTCACAAATGTCACATTTTTGTCACAAGTGTCACAAAAAATCATACTTTCGTCCCACATGTGTTGCATCATGGACAAAATAATAAGAACACTTGGGACATCCTCTAAGACTCATTAGAAGATGAAAATATATCTTTTGGAAAAGTTTGCAAGATTTTATCTCGATGAATTACCATCCTAAAAGTATTTTAGGAGATCAGCGCTCCCCTTCACACTTGCAAGGGGCGGTAGTGCTCCTTTCCCTATTATCAAGGACCGTTGCAATGCTCTGTGGCCAACTTTGAGGGAGCATATCTGTTGAGAAAATCTTGGGGACAAATCCCCCTTATCTCTAAGGACAACTAAGAAGCATCCGAGTCAGTTTGGTTTGAATCCAAGTTCAAGGATAGATCTAAGGGGAATCCCACAACTGATGGAGTCATATCCTCAACTTATTCCAAAAATATCTAAGGTGGTTGAGCCTCTCAAAGCCTATATAAGGAGGCATTCTCATGGTGAAAAGGGGGAATAATCAGTGAAAAGTATTTTTATTCTGATCATGGATCTTTTGAGAAAGGGGTTGCACAAGGAGGACTTGGTGAGGTTGTTGCATATGCATCTATAGTTTGTAAGCACCTTGTTTTGTTCTCATTAATACATATGCTTGGCCTGTTTCCTTCAAGTTTGTGTACATTTGCATGGGCTTGTCTCTTTTGATGAATATAGTTTTAAACTAATATTGGTAGAATAGGAAGTATTTTTTGTCTTCATTGTCTATTGGATTTCATAACTCATTGAAGGAATTGAAGATCAAGTTCAAATCGGATTGAGCGAGGACAAAATTCAGAAAAAGGTACCCATACTTTCTTCATCTTTTCCCTTGACTAGTTTAGCTACATTTAAATGAATGTCAGTGTTCAAAGTCAGTATTATTTTGTCTTGGTCATAGGGGTCTAATATCCAAGAGGATATTCACCTGTCCACGGGGGAATTTTCCTACAACAGGGTGTGTACATACACAGGATATAATGGTGAGGGGTGCATACATATGCAGGCTACAGTGGTGATAGGCGTGTATAGGTCCATACATAGTACAATGGTAGTTTGAGCAAAGGATTATCATATCAAATCTTGGATATGGACATCGGATTATGATTCGAGGATAGGTTGGATGGTGTTTCCAAGTACAGTCCTTGGAAGGAGATAATTATGTTGGTGTTGATGGAAAATAGGATCTGGAAATTTTCTAATATTCAAATAACTTTACCAAAATATGTAGTAGATCTAGTCATCCATAATCAAATGGATGTGAAATCTAGGTGCATCATTCTATATGGAGTGAAGGATCACTTGATCCCTCATTGATCAGGAAATACAATAGCTAGGTACATGTGGGAGACTCTTAAGAGTTTATTTTAGACCAAGAATGAGAATTGCAAAATGGTGTTGAGAGAGAAGCTTGGGGAAAAAAATATTATAGGATCATATACAATGACAATTTATCTCACCCAGATCTGATAGATTCAAGATGAACTAGATGCAATTGAGAAAGTAGTGGATGATTCAGAGTTGGTGAGGACAACACTCAAGGGCTTCAAGAAGGAGTGGACACCATTCATCAAAATAATCATGGCACAAGAGAAGCTTTCTGATTGGTCAAGGTTGTGAGATGAATTCGTTCAGGAGGAACTTCAAGATGAAGATATGAATGGAGGTTGACATAAGAATAATGATGAGAACATTTCTCTTGTTAGCCAGGAAAGGAAGGGAAAGTTTAATAATATTTTCAGTGGAGATTCTACCTCTCAATATGGAAAGAAAAAGGACATGAGAAAATTCAAGTGCTTTGCATGTCACAAGTTTGGGAATTATGTGAATCAATGTTTGAACAAGAAGAATGAGGGGGGGAAAGAGGAACCAAAGGTAGCTACATCAACAAAGAATCAAATGGATGAGTGTAACATCCTATTTCCCCCCAGTCTATAAAAATAACTATACTGGCCAAGAACTATGGCAAACTCAAAGATTGTGAATGTTTGATTTAACGAACCTTTGTATAAAAGGTCCAAGGAATGTAAATGATGTATGAATATATGTTGCATGACTGTTGAGAGGGGGATGTGATGAAAAGAGACCACGATGGTTGATGAGAGGTGGTGGAAGGGGCCGGGAGTGGCTACGTTAACTTCCACCGAACCAAAACCGTACTGGTTTGTTCATGCTCAGCAAAACCAAAGCTCGCTCTCAGACCCCGAAATGAATTACTCACCCAGATGGTAGGTGGGGAGGCGCCTCAAGAGTAAATGAGGGGATGGGGCGAACCGACCATCCGTAGAATCTCTCATACCTAACCATCAGACAGGGAATTTCCTGCCACACGCAACCTCGTAGGAGGAAAGAAGTGTGGAAGGGGGGGGAGTAGAGAAAACGGAGACAGACACACACACACGCAACACAGATCGTGGAAGGAGAACCAGAGGAACTCTAGAAAATACAGTGATTCATGATCGAGGATAAGGAGAGTAACCTTCGTCCTGGACTTCTGATGAGCGGGAAGTAAGAGACTGAATCTCAAACCATCGTGGTCTAGCTCGGGGGTGGCTAGTGGTAAATCCATTTGGAGTCGATGACCCTACAGTTGGGTGGAAACAAGCATCCCTCTCAGCAGTTGTGTTACACCTGGTGTTTTTTGATAAGTGTTTATGTCCTATATTTTAAATTGAATATTCCTGGAATGCATGCTCATGGTTGTACACTCATAAATGGTTTCTGTATAGAAATGTTTGCCTGGTGTTTTGATTGGAAATGGTGGATGCATGCTGATACTTGTCTGACCGTATTCGATTTATATATATATATATATATATGTATGTATATATATATGTATGTATGTATGTATGTATGTATGTATGTATGTATGTATGTATGTATGTATGTATGTACTGAACAAGTTTAGATTTCGAGTCTGTCCTTGGGAGAATTGTTCCCTGAACTTAACTCACGCGATGCCTTCGTTGGATTTCCCCGAAGGCACCTCCTTCCGGGAAAGTTCCCACACCCTAGAGAGATGAGTGAGTCCCTTGCAAGGACTACCATTTAGTAAACCCATGAGTTTGCTTCTTCCCTGTCACCGAAAGTAGCCTAGCAAGGATACCTCTCGGCATTTCAGAGTTTCGACACCCGGGATACCCAAGGGTCAGTTTCATATATATATATATATATATATATATATACATATATCGACGTTTCGGAGTTTTGTCTCCCGAGAAGCTCAGATGCGAGACCTCTTGCCATCGCACATCGTGAAATCCCGACTCGCGAAACCCCGAAGTGAGTTTAGTGGATATATGAGCTTTAGAGTTTCGGCTTCCAAATATCCTAGATGCAAGACCTCCTGTCTACGCATATCACGAAATCTCGAAGTATGAAACCCCAAAATAAGTATAGCGTGATTAGAGTCTTGATGTTTCGGTGTTTCGGCACCCGGGATACCTAAGGGTAAGATCTCTTGTAATCACCAATCCTGAAATCCCGACTTGTAAAACCCCGAAATGATAATAGCGTGAATGGGATATGGTGTTTTGGTGTTTTGGCACTCGGGATATCTAAAGGCAAGTCTCTTGTACTCGCCAATCCTGAAATCCCAACTTGCAAAACCCTAGAATAGTGTAGCATGATTAGAGTCTTGATGTTTCGGTGTTTCGACACCTGAGATACCTAAGGGTAAGATCTCTTGTAATCGCCAGTCCCAAAATCCCGACTTGCGAAACCCTGAAATGATAATAGCGTGGAAGAGATATGGTGTTTCGGTGTTTCAGCACCCGGGATATCTAAAGGCAAGTCTCTTGTACTCGCTAGTCCTGAAATTCCGACTTGCGAAACCCAGAAATAGTGTAGCGTGATTAGAGTCTTGATGTTTCGGTGTTTCAGCACCTAAGATACCTAAGGGTAAGATCTCTTGTAATCGCCAGTCCCAAAATCCCAACTTGCGAAACCTCAAAATGATAATAGCGTGGATGAGATATGGTGTTTCAGTGTTTCGGCACCCGGGATATCTAAAGGCAAGTCTGTTGTACTCACCAATCCCGAAATCCTAACTTGCGAAACCCCGGAATAGTATAGCGTGATTAGAGTCTTGATGTTTCGGTGTTTTGGCACCTAGGATACCTAAGGGTAAGATCTCTTGTAATCTCTAGTCTCGAAATCCCGACTTACGAAACCCCGAAATGATAAATAGCACGGATGAGATATGGTGTTTTGGTGTTTTGGCACCCGGGATATCTAAAGGTAAGTCTCTTGTACTTTCCAATCCCAAAATCCCGACTTGCGAAACCCCGAAATGAGCTTAACGTATATATATATGAACTTCAGAGTTTCATATCCTGAGAAACCCAGATGCGAGACCTCTTGTCCTCTCACATCGCAAAATCCCGACTTGCGAAACCCCGAAGGCAGTTTAGAGGGTATATGAGCTTCGGAGTTTCATCTCTCATAAATCTGAAGGGCATGAACCCTCGTCTTCATACATCGCGAAATCCTGGTACGCGAAGTCCCGACAGGTGAAATCCCATAGCGGCTTTATGTGAATAGGATTTTGGGTTTCGGAGTTTGAAGAGTCGAAGAACTCGACTCCCTTTCATTTCAAACTCCCGGTTCCCGAAGTCCCGAAATGCGAAAGGCGCCTCTTGGCTTAGCACGGGGTCACAATCGATGGACACATGGGAGTAAATCCTACGCTTGGTGCATGAGTTGTACAAGATGGATCTTCAACGGAAGAACCAGTGAATTGGTGTGGTGAAGGTCCCGATTGGAGGACCTAGCTTATGCTATAACCTCATAGGAATTTTGGAACTCTTTCCCTTGAAGAAGAGGAGAAAAAGCCAAAAAATCTCGGTTCCCGTAGTGTGTGTGTTACAATGAATTCTGCAAGAAGTTTGAATAGACAGAGTTCTTTCTTGTTTCCCATACTTCCTTCAGAACCATATCAGTTGGTGCATGTTTGATATATAGTGGAGCCACATGTCATATGACAAGAGCATGGGAGGTGTTTGAGATCTTCATAGATTCTGAATCATATATGCATGTGGAAATTGGTATGGACAACAAGCATGTAGTGCAGGGATCTGGAACAGTATCATTCCAGTTGGATTCAGGTGGCACATTGAGAGTGATGATTGTGCTATGGATATTATAACTCAATAGGAGTGTGATCTTAGTCTCAATGATTGATAAGAAGGGATTTAACGTAGCATTCTATGATGGAAATGTGTTGATAAGTCTCAAAATATATAGCTCAGATACAATAATTATTCTAGGATTTAGAGAGAGAAACTTGTATAGCATAAAGGGCCAACATATGTGATCAATGGAAAGAAACAACATAGTGGTAGAGAATAAGGAGCAGGTAGCTCTGAAGTTTGAGCAACTCAGAGGGAGTCAACCTTCAGGTTTAGGTGTGAAGGAGCATCATTCGAGTCTGTTAGACAAGAGTCATGGTATGATATGGCCATGTAGGATGCTCAGAAGCAAGAGGCTTCTAGAAGTATGTTCAAAGGCAATGACTCTTTAGAGATAGGTCTGAGTGAGATAGCAGGAATAGCTTCTAGATCCAACAAATGATCAAACAAAGTTCATTGTTGATTGAAATAAGGATGAGGATGTAGGGGTCATCACGACCTATATCTCATGGGAAATTCATTTTCACCTAAGTGGAATCAACTTCCTTCATCAAGTATGGAACACATTAAAGTCGTTGTTCGACAAAGTTGATGAAATCCTCGTCATGCAATTAGAGAAATAATTGATATCTCTTGATCCTCAATCTTTTGATAAAATATAGGAATATTTGGTGCATGAGAAGGAACTATAGTTGAAATTGGGAGAATGTGGAAATAATTATCAGAAGAAAGAAGGAAAAATCATCTATCTAGTCCTCATGAATTTGAGAACACCATTCGATGTGTTGGTTTCGAATTTTTTCACCAACTAGAAGGCACGCAAGGAACATGGTAAGGACTACACGTTTGAATATTTTTGTGGCATTTTGATCATTGATCAACACAAATTTCTTGATGAAGATAATATTGTTGGTAAACATCAAACCCATTTTCTCAAGGGAAAGGGAAAGACAAATCACAAGGAAATAGGACAATTTGATACCCATATATAGAAACATGGATTCCTCTACCAGAAACCTAAAGGGAAGATAAATGAACCGCATTAAATACAAAATAAGAAGACATGTTAGTACTATAGAAATACTAGACATGTGGAGAAGGTATGCTATAAAAAGAGAGACAACTTACAGGAGAAGGTTAAATGCCTTGAAGGAGACATGTTCTCTGTTCGTCAACCTGATGATAATTCCATCTTCCAAGTCGAAAATTCTCAAGGCTTCTTGTCTCATTATGCACATAATGAATGGGTAGTTGACTCTGGGTGCACTCATCATATGGATAAGGACACTTCCTTTTTTATCTCAGATAAATTTGTGGAGAGGACGATTTATGTTGTTGATGATTTTTCCCTTGATATTGTTGGTCAGGGTGATGTTTCCTATCGATATAGGAGAATTGTCAATGTCTATCACGTACCAAAAATCAGTGCCAATTTGTTGTATAATTATCAATTAACATAGATAGGTAAGATTGTGGAGCTTTAGCCAGATCAATTCTTTGTTCAAGATTTGAATAAAGGTTAGTCAATTATTGCTAGAGGGTTTCTCAATCTGAAGGACATGTTTTATAAGTTCTGTGACATGACTCGACTTGACTTTGAACCAACTACTCTTGTTTCTCACATTAACAAATGAAGCCAAACTTGGCATGAATGACTTGGACACCTAAATTTTTGAAGTATGTAGTTGATGGAAACTTAGAATATGGTTTTTAGTTTACCTAAATTTTTTCCCCATGATGGATTCTATAAAGGATGTGTGCTTGGAAGGCATCATCAAGCACCCTTTGACTACGATAAATCATGGAGAGAACATAACCTCTTGGATTTGCTTCACAGTGATATTTGTTGCATCAATATCCCTTCCTTAGCAGGTGCAAGGTATATACTAACTTTCATTGATGATCTCTCTTGTTTAACTTGGGTTTATTTTCTGAAGAACAAGAATCTTGTTTTTGAAAAGTTCAAAGAATTTAAATCATTTTCTAAAAATCAATGTGGTTGACCCATCAAGTGCCCAAGATCATAGAAACATGGTGAGTATGTAAATCGACAAATTGAATAATACTAAGTTCGATCTAGTATTGACTAGTAGCAGTAGGTTCCTCATACACTTCATCAAAATGGCATTGAAAAACACAAGAATCAAACATTAGTTGAAATGGATATATGTCTTTTACAGGCCAAATGGTTTCCTCCTCACTTCTAGGATGAAGCTATCTATTGTGAAAAATATCTACTCAATCGCATCTCAACTTGAGATGTCCCTTTGGGGACTCCAGTCGAATGATGGTGTGGAAGGAAGACCTTAGTTGGCCACCTCCATGTTTTTGGATGTGTTTCCTGGGCTCATATTTTCGATGATTTCATAAATAAGATGGATAAAAATATTCATGTCGATACTTTGAAGAGTCTAAAGCCTATCGATTGTTTGTTCCTGTCAAATGAAAAATAATTATCATATGCAATATATGGTTTGATGAGATGTCTTCTGGAATCAAGTTATTTAGTGCCTCCTCTGGATTGTTACAGGATGATCACCTTGATGTTGTTTTCAAATATGGTTCTCCTCTTCCATTTTTTAGTCCTTTGACTAGAAAATAGAACTCTATTCCTATTTCGATTGGATGTTGAACATAGAGTTGATTATCCATTCGATATTTGTTTCAAAGGTATTCCATCTCTTTCAACTAAAATTGTTCATATTTATGATCGACCTTCTACAATGAAAAACAATTCACCTCTTTCTTTTCTACCTGTTATCACTCCAAGAAACTCCTTAGGGTTGTAGGCTAAGAATGCTTGGTAACTTAAGAAATTTATAATCAAAGTATGTGGATCAATGGGATAACTGGGAAGGATTAATAAAAGGACAACTTATCATGCATTTGAATGAGACAGTGCTTTTAGAAATCAATAATCAGACAGCAAAGTTAAATAGGGGATGAAGAAAACTAGTCTAGATAACCAAATACAACAACATACAAGGTCATACAAGATAGCAAGAAGTTCTTTAATTTAAGTTCATGAGCTTCATAAGAAGATGACAGTTCTTAGAAGCTGAGCTAAACTGAAATAAAGTGCAGATTAATGAAATATATGAAAGAATCTGACATTGAAAACAAAAGAGGACTGTGATTCTATTATCAAAATAAGAAGTCTTTAGTATAATAGCCCAAATGTATCCAGGATTGAACCCCCCCCCCCCCTAGACTCTTAGAAAAGCTAGGCATTTATAGCCTTTTACAATTAGTTTTCAGATCCTAAAACAATGGATCTGATATTGTAAAAATAGAAAGTCAAAACTGATTTACAAAAGATAAGGAGAGATCCTCGAGATGAGGTCAATCAATATCTAAGAGTAGTAGATTGTTGATGAAGTGCAGTTTTAGCCTCCCAAAGTTGTTTGATTTGGTCCTCCAAAGATAAAATTTGAAGTTGGTGAAGTGTCATTTGATCCCTATAATTTTTCCCTTGAAAACGACGAAATCTAGTCAAAAAATTCCCTTTTGACTTTCATCTCCAAGAATGGCCTTTAGATTTTGATTTGATAATTCATAACCAGCTTATTGAATAAGATTTCATACCAATCCAACTCGAAAATCTTGAATATGAGCAAGAATTCAGTTTTTTTGGTCATGACAGGCTTTCACCGGCTAATATACCCGAAAATCCGCTCCTTAGCTAGTGAAAGGCAGAGCTTTCACCAGCTAACTAGTAAAATTCAAGACGGGTTAGCTGGTGAAAGCGCAGATTTTTTTAAAATCAAATTTCTCATCCATGGGGAGACTGTTTTGCATGCTTGAATAGTCGATCGACATCTACAAATCCTAAGCTTTCCAATGATGCTTTCAAATCTGCATTTGTATCCCGAAAATCTAGTCAAATATTCCCTACAATATTAGGCATCATTCTTTCAAAAATGCCAGTGCATTTTTTATCGCTAACATGTGGCTCCAACTGGGATGGAGACCTCCCTGTGAGGTCTCCAAGAACCTGGCAGACCCTATGCCTTTAGTATTGGGCATGGAGTCATTCAGCCTTTACAATTTATCATCTGGATATTTCCTACTCAACATCATCAAGTGCCATGCCTCAGTTACTCTTGTCTCACCTTTCGTCTGTGTGGTAAGTAGGTCAAGTGAAGCTCCAGCCTGCTGAGTCAATAACTATTGTGTAGACCGAATTACTGCACCCAAGACTATTGGTGTTGGAAAACCTTCAACAACTGATGATAAACCAATTGATCTAAAACACTCTGCTTCATTTCTTTTAAAGGTACTAGTTTTTCTCATTTACAAATTTACATGTTGTAGAAATATCCGATTCATGAACTTGAGTTTCTACTTCATTACACATTCCTACCTCTGTTACTTGCAGCTGACCTACAACTCCCTGGAATTGTCTCTGCAAATGGTCCTGAAGCTTGTGGATGTCAGTCTTTTGAGACTCAATTTGAGATAAATGACTTTCACTTTGTTCTTTTAAGGCACCAACATCTTTCTCCAAACAGACTCTGAGGACTGATGAAGATTTGGCTCCCATGATTTTCATTTATGTTTGCAAATGATCAAACATTAACTTAGATTCTTGTGCTTAATCTCTCGTAGCTTATTTCAGCTGGCTTTCCATACATAACTTTCTCTTCTACAGTGTCATTCTTTTCTCCATGCTTATCACTTCCTATTTCCGCATGTGATTTATCTGATTTTTTACCACTTGAAGCATTACCAAAATGCACAACCATTTCACTTTCCTCTTCCATACCTTTGCCAGTTAGAAATTTCACAATATGATGACCATCAGTCGCAAGTCCACAAAATTCAATGTTTTCAACCAAGGAACTAGGCTTGGCCATGACCTCTAAATTTGCAAGAGAATGAGATATTTCACTTCCCACTAATGTATCTACACCATCGATTTCTTTATCAGGCATCAATACAGTATAAGTGTAAACATCCGTCTCACAACCCATACTAATCATTCTATCGAAAACTTGGAAAGCATCATTGATCTTCGCTTCTTTGCAGTATCTAGTGATGATAGTTGTGTAGGTCACTTTTTTAGTCACCAAACCTCCAACTTCAATGTTATTCAACAAACACACTGCCTCCTCCACTTTATTTTTCTTACAGAGTCCGTCTATAAATACAGTACAAGTATAAACATCAGGCTACTGACCCATGTTAACCATTTTTCCCAACAGCTCACAGGCTTCCTATGCTACAACAATCATGTTTTTGGTCAGCAGCAACTCTACAAGATGAAGCCAATGCTTTCTGTGTTCTTTGTCAACAACAACTCTACCATATGAAGGCAATGTTCTCTGTGTGGGACTTGTACACACTTTGTCTCCAATGGAGCTCTCCAATGAAAGCGATGTATATTTGTGATTGAATTCTTCCGAATCTTAATCGATGGCTAGAGTGTTGCCACTTATGCCGCTGCCGCCATTTTTGTTTTCTTCTCAGATATAAAGTGAAGAACAATGCTATTGATAACCTACCAATAAGACCCGAAAGTAAAATGCCCACCGACGGAGATTCTAGTATTTACATTGAATAAGGAGCCATTGCCGATAAGATTAATGCTCGCACCAAATGATCTCTAGAAACCTTCAGAGTTCTTCAGTTTCCAGGTAGCGAATATGGTGATCTTGGTTATTTTTGAACTCCACGGCTGTGTTCTCCACCGTGAAATCGATCTTTGAGGGCTCTAGAGGAGCACCCTTGTTGGCAACCATGACATTGTACATCTGGACAAGGAATGTTTTGTTGGAGCGCTTAAACGTAATCAGGGATCGAGTCTCGCCCATCATGGCCGCATCCAGGCTGATTTCCCAAACCAACTAGCCTCCCAAGGCGTCTTGTCGGGCTGTGAAGGCCATGCGGATGGATCTATTTCTAGGCTCGTACGTCCAGGATAAATTAGTGTTCAGCTGTTGAGATGACTGGTAGCTCCATAATTATCAGTGAATCATGAAGATCCCCCACATTCATCGTGAAAACGAAATCAAAAACATACAAACATTAATTTCAACAAACCTTTTCGATCGGATTCTCTGCAAATTCAATCAAATTCTGGAGCATACATAACAATGCTCACAACTCCACGTGCCAAATGACCAACATATGCGGAACCACGTCGTCCTTTAGATCTGATAATTCACTTTACTGGAGATGGAAACCGCTTCGAGAGAATCTCTTCACTTGCAATACATAGAGGGCATGACGGATCTTGTTGATTAGCTTTAGAAGTCGTCTTCTCCAAATACTCTGGATGGTAGACGTACCCACAAGCTAGCACAGCAACAACAGAGAGATGATACTCTTTGTGATAGAAGCTTTGAGAAAATACCAAAAGTATGAACCTCCACCTGGGAAGACGTGGAAGTAGCATGTGAGTTTTTGGCCCTGATCCTTTCCATGGCCAGAGAAACTCCATCCATGCTCTCTCTTCCAGGAATCCACCCAAAATCAGAAGGGCTTGTTGCATCACTCCAATGGAACCACTCTCTTCTTAGAGGAAGCTACAAGATCTGAAAATGTCTACATAAACCACCAATCAGGGACACCTCCATGTGACCCCATTGTTGAGTCACCATTACTACCAGCCAACTTGAAGGAGTGCCTTCCATCCAATGCTGATATGGAGCTATTGTTTAGTGAATTTAATGCATGGATCCGGTTTTCTGAGATTGAAGTAAGGAATAGATGAGGGGTATTCCTCTTTGGAGGATGCTTCTATTATATATGGGCCCAAAACAGAATCTGAAGGAGTATTAACTGAGTTTCCATCATGATCCGGCAGAAGAGGAGAACTCAACCACTATGGATCACGAAAACTAGCTGACAAGGGGCTTGAATCAACCGAACCATTTCCAACTTGGAGCAGGTGCTTGGCTCTCCTTGAATACATGACGATTTTCAAAATGTTTCGACACATTTTCAACAGACAACGAGGCTCTCTGTCAGTTTACCTGTTTGAACAATTTGAAAAGGTTGAAAAGCTTCCAAAGGGTCACTTGTCTTCTTACTTGTATGTTGATGAGCAATTTCCTCAACTCTTCAGCAGATCGACCCACAACATGTTGATCTTGAGTCCCAAAGATTTTCACTCTTTGTCAATAATTCCTCGAGGTGTGCATGCATAGGAAAGATATAGTCACTATAACAATTGCCGAAGTTTCCTTTTGATGTTTGCAACAGTAAGTTATTTCACCATCTTACTTGTTGCGGGGAGTACACCTTAACCATTGAAACCCGAGGCTTTCACCAGCTAACTTCAACTTCACAACATACGTTAGCTGTTGAAAAGCCTTTTCACAAAAATTTGAAAAAATCTTTGGAGGATCAATTTATTTCTAAGATAAAATCTTAAATCCTATGTTTTGATACTTCTAAAATCAGGCGAGCTTATTCTTTTGCCTACTCCTACTCTAACCACTGTACTGTTTTCGGGTCAGGTAAAATCATTATTCCAATGAAGCCATACAAGTATCTGAATAACTGGTAAAACTTCTGATCTGGAATTGATGAATGCTGGAAAACATAGAATACTGATATACAATTTGAAAGTGTAGCATAACCAACCTTCGTTTGACAAGAACAATTTGACATTTATGCTGCTCGAATACTCCAGATAATCAGCAAAAGGATCAATGACACTGTAAGAAAACACTTCTTCCTATTGCTTCGGCTAAACATCAGAAGATCTCTGCATACCCTCCTTCCGAGAATAACTACCCCCTCAACTGCGTGTAAATATGAACAGGGTTGTAAACTAACTTCATTGTTGATGATGAATTGTTTGTTGTTGTCTGCAGATCTATGTTCAAGTATGGTGCATGCTAACCGACTGATTTCTGTAGATGACTTTTCAATGTTAGGTGCAGGAGTTTCAATATCTAGTGAGGGAGTTTCCGAATGACAATATTGTTCTTCATCAAAGATAAGTGAGTCCAGCACTTCCTTGTCTTGCATAGGAAAATGAACAATCTCCTGATCTTCCTCTTTTCTTTCAGGTGCAAATACACCATGAGAAACCTTTTTAAAAATTTGAGAACAATTCTCTTCTATAACTTATCCTTCATGCAAATCAAAGGCAACAGGTGTGACAAAGACATCTATGTAATTCTCATAATAATCATTTTGAAAAATAGAAGAAAGGACTACTTCCTATTGAACTTGCTTCTCGAATTCACCACAACAATCTTCAAAGAGACTTTCAGCTGGAAATTCATCTTTACAAAACAAATGGAAAGCATACCGGAAACTTTCTAATGAGTGAATGCTTGAAGCTAGAAGAGACCTGCACCAATAAAGGGCTATCCCCTCTAATGAATACTTGAACAATTTTCTGAACAATGGAGTCACCACTGAATTCGTCCTTCATGGAGTCGCCAGATAGATAATTAAAACCGAAATAATGTCCAGGCTTTGTCTATCATCAAAGCTGGATCTATGTCCTCTCCCAAGGAAGCTGAGCTTCAATCTCCTCTCCCCGGTAACGGCGCCAATTTGTTATCACTCCAAGAAACTCCTTAGGGTTGTAGGCTAAGAATGCTTGGTAACTTAAGAAATTTATAATCAAAGTATGTGGATCAATGGGATAACTAGGAAGGATTAATAAAAGGACAACTTATCATGCATTCGAATGAGACAGTGCTTTTAGAAATCAATAATCAGACAACAAAGTTAAATAGGGGATGAAGAAAACTAGTCTAGATAACCAAATACAACAACGTGCAGGGTCATACAAGACAGCAAGAAGTTCTTTAATTCAATTTCATGAGCTTCATAAGAAGATGACAGTTCTTAGAAACTAAGCTAAACTAAAATAAAGTGCATATTAATGAAATATATGAAAGAATCTGACATTGAAAACAAAAGAGGACTGTGATTCTATTATCAAAATAAGAAGTCTTTAGTATAATAGCCCAAATGTATCTAGGATTGAACCCCCCCGTAGACTCTTAGAAAAGCTAGGAATTTATAGCCTTTTACAATCAGTTTTCAAATCCTAAAAAAATGGATCTGATATTCTAAAAATACAAAGCCAAAACTGATTTACAAAAGATAAGGAGAGATCCTCAAGATGAGGCCAGTCCATATCTAAGAGTAGTAGATTGTTGATGAAGTGCAGTTTTAGCCTCCCAAGGCTGTTTGATTTGGTCCTCCAAAGATAAAATTCGAATTTGGTGAAGTGTCATTTGATCCCTATCATTTTTCCCTTGAAAATGACCAAATCTAGTCAAAAATTCCCTTTTGACTTTCATCTCCAAGAATGGCCTTTAGATTTTGATTTGATAATTCATAACCAGCTTATTGAAGAAGATTTCATACCAATCCAACTCGAAAATCTTGAATCTGAGCAAGAATTCAGTTTTCTGGCCATGACAGGCTTTCACCAGCTAGTTTACGTGAAAATCCGCTCCTTAGCTGGTGAAAGGCGGAGCTTTCACCAGCTAACTAGCAAAATTCAAGACGGGTTAGCTGGTGAAAGCATAGATTTTTTTTAAATCAAATTTCTCAGCCATGGAGAGTCCGTTTTGCATGCTTGAATAGTCAATTGACATCTACAAATCCTAAGCTTTCCAATGGTGCTTTCAAATTTTCATTTGTAGCCCAGGAAGCTAGTCAAATATTCCCTACAATATTAGGAATCATTCTTTCAAAAATGCCAGTGCATTTTTTTATTGCTAACACTACCCAAATGGGATTCCAAGACCATTGAAGTTGCTAGACCTGATGTCATTGATATTTATTTAGGCCAAAATAATCATAGTGAAAAGAAACATTTCAGTGTTTCATTTATCTACTGTTAGAGACATTTCTTGTCCTATGCACAAGAGTATTCGAGTCTGCAAGTTGCACGAGGAGCGCCCAAGCGCAGTGAACAGAAGAAGTCCTTTTCGGACTTAAAATTAAGTGAGCAGTCTGATTTCAACGGAAAGGATCAAGTGACGAAGTAGATCAATGGTCATCGGGATTTCGGGGCTACCAAGTTACCCGATATATAGCGTTATAGAAAGCGCCTATATTTCAAGACTAAATCTGGGTCGTCCGATCCAGTGACGCATGGCACAAGATCTAGTCAAGTCAGCATATCGGCATTTGGGAGTTCAAGGGGTAAAATTCCCTTGTCATCTCACATCTCGAAACCCCAAACCCCGAAACACCAATAAGATCCTTTGAAGCTAAGCCTATGGTCCTAGCACCTGGTCACGTTGAGTGAGCCTGGTAATGGAGGAAGCCCTATCCTAACATCAATGACCATCTCGATCGTCCATCTGAAGGACACACTGCACAATAGATGAGCCACGAGTGGGGCCCTTTGGTATTTTCATGATGAAAGCGTCAAGGTCATCTCAGTCGTTCATCCATCAATAAGGCTCGGGCACATTTAATTTAAAGAGGGCGCAGATCTAGACGGTCGTGGTCCAGGCACTCAAATTCATGGATGAGGTCCAATTCCACACCCCCTCCGTCATTCTGGCTTTAACGAGAAGGGGGGGGTCCGAAATCGGAGATAATGCCTGAGCAAATCTGGATGGCCCAAGTCTCGGTGCTTAGATATATGGTTTGTGTTGGATTCCAGACCCCCCCATCAGTTCTGCCTTTAATGGAAGGGGGGGGGGTCCGGAATGGATTTTCACTCTAACGGGCCCCCTTTCCTGTCATGTCATTGTCTGAGTC
>JASDQU011404608.1:7777-31112 GCA_032191745.1 Picea mariana
TGCATATTTATAAAGAAGTACGAAGGTGGTGGGGATGGGGAAGAAAAATTAAGGAATGGCTAATTATCGAAAGAGGTCAGTCGGGCTTTAAAATAGGGTTACAAGGTATAACCAGGAGAGGTGAGGGCCCGACGGTCAAATTACATGTCACATAATTTTTGAGTAAAAAACGCATAACACGGAAGAGGGTATGATGGGGTAGTCTAGCGATTAATTCATATATCGTGGAACTCTGGGTACTGTTTGCAGGTTGCGAAACATTGGAAGTGCAATCTTTAGCCCGCCTGTTTGGGAACCTGTAATCGAAAAAGTGGCTAAGTATGGAATAGGGAAACGATAGGACGAACTCGTTTTCACTAATATATTGAAATTTGTAATAGATATCCCATTACATGGCAAGATCTTTTCTGCATGTTTCTGGACAAGTTGTGTATGGATAGTCAGTGTGACTGTCTCCTCGAGCCTTTTTCTTATCAATGATGATATTTACGGTTGTTGCATGATGAATTGTTAGCATTAAACCTTAGTTGTTGCATACTTGGAAAGAAGTGAGAAGGTGGCGGGAACAAGAAACAATGACTAGGAATTGGAGATTTTGTGAACCCGCCAACTCGAGGATCCATGAAAGAGATTCGAAGAAATGGCTAAGTATGGAAAGCGGTCGAACGGGCTTCAAAATAGGGTGACAAGGGTTCCTCGAGAGACGTGAGGCCCCAACAGTCAAATTGTATGTCTCGTAACTTTTGAGTGAAAAATGTGTAACACAAAAGATGGGATGATGTGGGAGTCCGGCAGTCAATTTGTATATAGCGGAAGTCTGAGTGTTGTTTGTAGGTCACCGAATAATGGAAGTGCAATCTAAAGCTCGCCTACCCGAGAATCCATGATCGAAAAAGTGGCTAAGTATGGAATGGGGAAGCGGTTGGTCAGAGTCATGATATAAAAGCATGAGTAGAAATGTGAACCCGTGAGTCCACCAACCCGCGCAGTTAGAAATTTTTGGAAAAATGACTAAGTAACCAGAAAGAGAAAGTAGAGGGGAAAAATAAAGGGGAATTCGGTTAAGTATAGAAGAGGGAAAAGAAGGGGATAAAAGAGAGTGGGAAAATAGAAAAGTGGAGGAAAATTTTCGTAAGCAGAAATTGGTCTCAAACAAGCCCCATTGTTGAAAAATCATCATTTCTAGCCCAATATTTTATCCACATACTCATTTTATATTGTGCTTGTATCATTAAAAAGGGTGTAAGCAAATGCAAATATAAAATATAACTTGATTTTTGGATATAACTATGTGTAATTGATTTATAGGTGCTATTGATGTTTGGATTTTGTAGATAACAATGGGTTAGGATAAGTTTGCATTCTTACTATGATAAGGCCTTAAAAAAAGTAGAATAAGTAACAAGTTTTTCCAATTCAATTCTCACACAAAAAAAATTTCTTTGATCCCATAATATTCATCTTTGTTGATTCGATAATAGGGAGGTCGATTTCATAGATTGTGTTATTGGTCATTTCAGGCGAGTGGGGTGCATTAGCCAATGCTTTGTTGAATATTTGTTTTTATTGCAACCTGTGGGAGTAATTGTGTTTTTTGATACATTGTTCAATGCCTTGAAATATTATTTTAAGTATTAAACTTCATGCATGATGAGTTGTTAGCATTAAAGCTTAATAATTTCATATCTAGAAATAAACTTATTGTCTATCAACTTGACCGTAAGTATAAAAATGATGAACTTGGATTTTAATATTGTGGTTGATTTCATAGCTCCATTTGACTTCACCTAGCACATATTAAATTTTTTTTCAAAATATTTGCGAAGAAGAAATTTGGTAATTTCATTAATAAAGTAAAAGTGCTAAAACAGAGGCCAGAGTAAGGACAACCAATAAAACGAAACTCTGACATCGTGAATTAGTGTTTCTATATTCTATCTACATTATGAATGGAATTGAATGTTGATTTTAAATTGTGTGAAATTCATTTATGTTTCAATAGAATCCTCATGTGATTGGCAAAATGCATTGTCATATAACTGTTCAATGGCCCATATTTGATCAAATTACCTGAGGCAATACAATATTTAAAAATTACAATATTGTCGAACTATGTAAATGAGAAGAGGTGTTAAATCCAACAAAGAAGCAACAACCAAGATTCCAAGGCATTTTTTTAATAGTAAATCTATAAAAAAAATAGTGGGTACTATATATTTATCCATATACATTGGATTGAGTTGTTTGCATCGAAGCATTGAACATATTTTCCATAAATACAAGTAGAGGAGTTACAATAAAAAGATAAAATAAAAATAAAAATAAATGTATACAATTCTGTGTTGTTCATCTACTGCGACAACATGTAGGAGGCATCAACAAGCTCTTGAACATGCATATAAAATAGATTATCATGCTTTTTTAGGAACTCCTTGTAGTCTTCTCCTTCGAAGTTCAATGTTGGTTGCGACAATCTCAACATCTTGCGGAAAACCTGAGGTGACAAAGAAACATGAGTGGTTCAACAATGTAATAATTATTTGGCTTGAAACAGGTCTCTTGGTGCGACTTCATGGACACAGCTTGCACGAGCAATTCCAAAGGTACAAATTAATTCATTCTAGGAAGAAGGGGACCAAGATACCATATCCTTACAGGAAAAGAATTTAGGGACATAGGCTGCACGAGAAATTCCAGAGGTCCAAATTACTTCGTTCTAGGAGGAAGGGGATGAGTAGAATGAATATGCCTTGATCCACTAGGAGTTTTGGTCCTCATCCCCTAAGATGTTAATTGTATCTCCAGAGAATAGGAGACTGGTCCCCCAATTGAATAATTATTTGGCTTGAAATATATCTCTTGACGCACCAAGAGACCATCTCCATAAAGTCAAAGACTTCAGGGACATAGCCTGCAGCAGGGACAAATCCAAGCCCAATCCAAAACCCTAAAAATGGAAGGAAATGATACATATTTGAGGGTGATGACCTCCATCCGAGTCAAGAGACTCAAAATCTTGAGTTGCAAAGAGGCTATTATATTCAACGTCAGTTTCTTTTCTGAAACCACTTCCTTTGGTATTGTTAAGGTCAAAAACATTGAGCTGGGAACTTTCCCCCATTATGGTGGATTTCAATTTGGGTGCAGGACTAGGAACAACATCTGTATTTCCATCATCCATCATTGAATCATCGTCCATGAGATCATCTTCTTCCGGCTCGAAATCTACCACATCAACCTCTGTGTTGGCCATCAACACAGGGGGGTTGTTTGAGTAGGGGTGGTTTCCTTGGAATTATTTTGCTTGGAATATATATCTCAGGGTAGCAAGGGACCATCTTATTACTTGCTTCTGTGAAGAAGGAGATGAGTAGTAACAATATTCCCTGGACCACTGGAAGTTCTATTCATCATGCCCGAAGGTGTTTACTATATCTAGATAGAACTGTTGTCGAGTTGCTTCCATAAGTTGAGGAGAACATCCATTTTCTCCAAATGATGTTTGAAATGAACACTCGAAAGGGATAATATAACCCTCCACAAATTTTGGTTTAATGCATATCAATGGGAGATATCCTCGAGCCTTTCACTGATTAATGACAATTTCTACGATTCCTGCATAATGATTTGTTACCATTAAATCTTACTAATTTCGTACTTAAAAAAAAGTGCGAAGGTGGCAGGGACAACGAAGAGAGATTAAGGATTGGATATTTCGTGAAGCTGCCAACTAGAAAACACACAAAAGAGATTCCATGATGCTTGAAATGAACACTTGGAAGGGATAATATAGCCCTCCACAAATCTTGGTTTAATTCGTATTAATGGAAGATATCCTCCAGCCTTTCAGACATTAATGACAATCTTAACGGTTCCTGCATGATGAGCTATTAGAATTCAAACTTAATAATTGCATATCTAGAAATAAGTGCCAAGGTGTCAGGGATGGAGAAGAGTGATTAAGCATTGGAAATTTTGTGAACCCTCCAACCCGACCACCTGCGAAAGAGATTCCAAGAAATGGCCAATTATGGAAAGCAGTCGGTCGGGCTTCAAAACAGGGTCACAAGTTATACTCAGGAGACATGAGGGCCTGATGGTCAAATTGTATGTCTCTGAAATTTTGACTGCAAAATGTGTAACATGGAAGAGGGCATGATGACGAACTTCGACGGTCAATTTGTATATCAAGGAACTCCAAATGTTGTTTGTAGGTCGCAGAACAATGGAAGCCCAATGTTGAGCAGGTCTTCCCGTGAATCGATGATGGAAAAAGTGGTCAAGTATGGAATGGGAAAGTGGTCGGTCGGATTCGCGATATAAAAGCATGAGACATATTCATAAAAATGACTAAGTAACCAAAAAGGGAAAGTAGAGGAGATAAAGAAAGGGGAATTTGGTTGTCAATTTGTATATTGGGGAAGTTTGGGTGCTGCTTGCAGGGGGCGGAACAATGGAAGCACAATGTTGAGCCCACCTAGCAGGGAACCCATGATCGAAAAAGTTGTTGATTATGGAACGAGGAAGCAGTCGTTCAGACTCGTAATATAAAAGCATCAGTGGAAATCTAAATGTGTGTCACATATAAGCTCGAAGGGGATGGAGTGTGAAATAGGGTGTCAAATTGTATGTATCAGAAATTTTGAGTGGAAAAATGTGTAACAGGGAACAGGGCATGATGGGAGATTCCTGCGGCCAATCTGTATATCGCGGAACTTTGGAAGCTATTTGTAGGTCACAAAACAATAGAAACACAATCTTGAGCCCGCTATCCTAGGAGTTCGGTTGTCAATTTGTATATCATGAAACTCTGCGTGATGTTTGCAGGACATGGAACAATAGAAACACAATTTTGAGCCTGCCAACTTGGGAACCTGCGATCGAAAAAGTATCGAAGTATGGAATGACGAAGCGCATGAGTAGAAATGTGAACTCGTGAGTCCACCAACCTATGCAACTAAACATTTTTGGAAAAAAATACTAAGCAAAGTAACCAGAAAGGGAAAGTAGAAAGGTTGAGTATAGAAGAGGGAAAAAAATGGATAATAGAGAGTGGGAAAATAGAAAAGGGGAAGGCAATTTTTAGAAGCGGGAAGTCTCAACAAAGGCCCATTGTTGTCAAATCATCATCTTCTAGTCCAATATTTTATCCACCTACTCATTTTGTGTGTTTGATTTAATATCACAATTGGCATACATTTTCAAAGATTGTACTTCAGCTTCCTCTGTTGTGGCATATAAGATTTCATCCTCTTGTCCAACTAATATGTTTCTTTAAATGTATCAATGCAAAAAATGCAATGGACATGAAGGTAAGTTGATATGTAGAAAGACATGTAAAAAAATAATTATAGTTCTATTTTTTTCAATGTAGCAGCACAAAAAACACAGTTGACATGAAGATAATTTACAATGTAGGAAGGCATGGAGTATCCACACACAATAAATTAGATGCAAAGCAATAGAATAAATATACAGACAATAAATGAAACAAAAAACAATGGAATATGAAATCAGAGTAAAAGCATTCACCTATGTATCTCCTCTTCTACATTTGTGGTTAAGAGTCCTTCGTCTTCTCCAGTTATTCTATTTGTTTCAATGTGGGAATGCACAAAATACAATGAACATGAATCAAAACGATAGAATAAAAGATAGAGTTAGAAGCATGAACCTTTGTTTTTCTTGATCCATGATTGTGGTTATATAGAATTTTTCTTGGCCAAAAGTTATTACAAACCAGAAAATATTAAGAAGTTGGATGATCCTAGATTAATTATTTGGTTTTGTGCAACAATGTATCCAGATATGCTTTGAGACATGGAAATATAATTTTGTAATATGTTTGATGTATATTTCATAATTCAAGTACAAGAGAAAGTGTGTCATGGTCAAATCGGTTTGTGTATAAGATAAAGAGGGTGTCTTGTCATATGGGCACATTTGACCATACATGGTCAATAAGTGTGTTTTGTACATGTTTTATCTTACATGTATTTTTTCAATTCTTTTGTTATGACAATATTGTGTAGCATGTCAACACTGAAGTCTGCTAGAATGATAATGGTTTCATTCAGATGTAAATGGTGCAATGCATTTGAAAAAACATTCATTATGCTAGCAATGTTGCACGTGGAGCGACATAGATATTGAATATTGCAATTTGCAATCCACAAAAAACTACTTTTGTCAGCACCATCTCAACATATTTGTTCTACAAGAACATTCTGCAAAGGCATGTAGGTATGGTTCAGAGTTTGGAGAAAAAACTGGAGCAAAAAAAATCTCCAACTGCTAGTGTAGGATCCCAACCTTGCAAAGTCGAAGCAAACAAAAGAAAACAACAAGAACAAACCAGTGAGCAAGCACCAACAGGTCCAACTGTAGGTACAGGACCTCAACCTTGCAAAGTTGAACCAAACAACAAAAAGTAGCAACTGACCAAACAACAAGACGCAACAACCGACCAACCAACGAACCAGCAAAAAAGAAACAACCAGTGAACCCGTAAACAATATATATATCTTTAATGATGACTAAATTGCAAATTCCAATCATAGAAGAAATCTGAAACATATGATGACCATGCGAGTGGAAATAATTAAACATTCTTACTTGCAAACTGCAAATAGTAAATAACAAATAATGAATACGAATGAAACTATGGTATCGAAACTTACACGGCAACAATGAACGACATAATCACATGTCCAATTGTGGGTGCAGGACTTTAACCCTGCAAAGTGAAAAAATATCTCCAACTGTGGGTGCAGGACCCAAACCTTGCAAAGTTGAAGCAAGGAACAAGCACCAACATGCCAAACTGCAAGTGCAGGACCTCAACCTTGCAAAGTTGAACCAAACAACAACAAGCAGCAACCGACAAACCAACGAACAAGAAGCAAACAGTGAACCAGTAAACAATATATGTATCTTCAATAATGACTAAATTGCATTCCAAGCATAGAATAAGTATGAAACATATGATGGCTATGCGAGTGGCAGTGGAAAACAATATTGTCCAAATTCAGTGCAACATTGTATGGAAAAATTCGAGGAAAAATGTACTGTGACATGCCTGTTTAAGTAAACATCTAAGGTTGTCAGACCTGTTTAAAGGTCTCACACTATGTAAACATTTAAGCTGTCAAGCCTCTTTAAGGGCCTCACTCTATGTAAACATTTAAGTTGTTAGGCCTATTCAAGTACGTCAAAAAGAATGTCAATGCTCAAAACTTATTTCAATAAAAATAAAAAAAATTTAAAAAGAGTTTTTGGATATCTAAACATTTAAAACATTGGTAATAGAGAAGATGACAATAACACTTCAAATCTATTCTCCAATGAGATGATGACATGTAGAGTTTTTTTTATTATAAAAAAAATAATGTTTTTAGTTCTATAGTTCGAACAATAAATATGATGCTAAAATTTATACTCAAATACATATTAATATGAAGTCAACGAATTATCGATGCCTATAGTCCCTCTGAGATTATTCACATTTGCTGGGAACAACTTATGAGATGGAGGACCTGAAAAAGCTGGAAAACTCTCGGACATACACCTATCGTTTAATCGTGTGTTCGTGTAAACTCCCTATTGATTCAGCCAGAACTTATGAGATTGAATCAGGGCGGGGTCAGCACTTGGACCAGGACTATTACCTTTAGATGCCGGAAGGACTACTCTTTTGGACAGCTACTAACAACAACAGTCTTGGATCATTGAATCGTTGGAACTGACCTCTTGGATTTAGGAACTGCCTACAGCCAGCGGATACTGGAAGAGCGAGTGGCTTGCTTTCTTGCCTGGGTCCGTGGGGTGAACATTGATTGCTCTTTACTTTATGAATACTACTTGACTTTACTTACGTGCATGCTATCCACCTGGCTGGCGTCGTCAACCCTTTATATACCGGCTCACCTCACAGACCTCAACATTGAGCATTCGCGGGCGGGGTCTTGACAGTGGTAGTACGATAAAAACACAGGGTTGCTCACGATATCGAATGGAAGCGTTTGGCTTGGGATCTCTTCGACTGTGTGAGCTCTCGAACTGCATAGATTTTATTGTGCTATCCTCGTCCGGGCTTTTATCTTGGGACTTGGACTGGATTCTCCATAGAGCTTCTCATCAATCTCCCATCGAGGCATCATATATTAAGAGAGGACTTTATCATCTCATTGGCGTCAAATTCATGAAGAAAACCCCACTCTTTTTCCGCTTTGAATGCAAACAAGCTGAGGGATTTGTGTCTTGTATACTTCAGATCCAACCACCACTAGATGATGCGGTCGAATTCTCTTCTAGTCAACACTGAAGCTTGCACTCTGGTCGACAACTTCATATCAGGTTGATTCTTCACCGATTTCGTTTTTATGGGTAAATTTAGCAGGTGATGAAACGATAAAAATCAGTGAATGAGAATTTGAAATTGTTGTAGCAGGATGCCTAGTCTGACTTCTAGGGTTCTCCTCCTTTTATTATGCCATTGAAATTTGTGTCCCTTGATAAGAAGTCGATTATCTTGGTCTTGGGCATAGTCCTCATCGTTGATAACATATTCTGAACAATAAGAATCTCGCTTGGATGAATTAGAAGAAATACTTCTGCCTATCGGAAGTGAACTCCTTCGCTTGTCCTCATAATGTAGCCACTTGATCGATAATGTAGTCGGCTTAAACGAAAAAACCCTTGGTAGAACATGTTTTTTTGGTGTAGTGTAGATTCTTTCTTGCTTCTCCAAGAATGGTTGTCTAGCAGCATTTATGAGCAATCAATGATCCTCTTCAATGCAGACTTCTTCATTGCTGCAACGGAACAAAAATGTTGTATTACATGAAATTGAGGCAAGCATTTTGTTGTAGTCCATCAAATTGAGGCAAGCATTTAAGAGAAAATACATTGGAATGTATATCAAGACACACACATAATCCCAAGAAAGAAGGAGATAAATGTGAACAAGGATAGTTGAGAAAGTTATATCCACTCCAACTAATTCTTAGTTAAGTATTTTTATCCTTTATTACACATAGCATTGACTTGGTTTATATTAGAATTAGGCTAATATCTATAACAATACATATGTATGATGACAATTAGGGCTTAAAAGGTTCCTTCAACACCAAGCTAAACCTAAACTAAACTTATAAAGTTATAAAATATGCCAAAATATTTCCTTGAAATTCAAGAGGATCTAAAATAATGACCAAATGCCAAAGAAAAAAAAAGGAAAAGTGGTAAAGGAACCTACCCAAGAACTAGACATCCCTAAGAGTTGATGCATCTAGGCTAAGGTATAGAGAACTGAAGTAATGTGATCCATCACAAAAGAACATCTAGATAAGAATCATGTCAACATTGGGAAGGTTAGGTATCATTGTGATACAATAATAAAGCATACATCACATCCTCCAGGTGGATAAATTCATATGCTACATGTTCCCCCGTCTAAGAGATAATATCCATGAGTAGGAACATGGATAAATTCATATGCTACATGTTCCCCCGTCTAAGAGATAATATCCATGAGTAGGAACAATATTGAGTTGCAAGGAAGAAGATAATAAAGAAAAAAAAAAAGTTAATGAAATGAAATTAAGAGTAGCCCTAATACTAAAAAAAAATGATATATGGAGGTTGTCCTACTAGCGTGCACAAAGTGAGATAAGTATTAGACTGATAAGGGATTAGTCTCCATAATTCTACTTCACTTATGTACCTAACTCTTGCATGGAGACCTCATGCCTTGATAATCAATGCAAAGAAAGAAGATACAACAAACTTTCTCAATAAATATCATACCAAACATCAAGAAATATGATATGCATGATAAATAAGAATGATGGGACAGGAGAACAATTAAGTTTAACTATTATGCAAGTAAAAGATATAAACTAAACTATAAAATATTCAATGCAAAGAGAGAAAATACAACAAAATTTCTCAATAAATATCATACCAAACATCAAGAGATATGATATGCATGATAAATAAGAATGATGGGACAGAAGAACAATTAAGTTCAACTATTATGCAAGTAAAAGACATAAACTAAACTATAAAATGATAAAATCTAAATCTAAGTGCTAATACTAGACAATGAGCAATGAATTTAACTATCATGTAAGTAAACTAAACTATAAAATGTAAGTTCTAATACTAGACAATGAGCAATGAATTTAAATATCATGTAAGCAATATAATAGGTAAACTATGATATTAGAGATAAGTAACTAAACTAATATGTTAGTGAAATAGAAACCCTGGAATGAATATAACTATCACGAAATAGATACAATATCTAGATTATGCAAATGGAATGAAAAGGAAACAAAAGAATTAGAGGCATTAGATGAGTATTCACCTGAGGGTGGGAGCCAACAATGTAAGAGCACATTGAAACAAGTTGGGTTCCTACATCACAAATGTTAGAGGATTAACCCATGTAAGGAAAGGGATAGAAACCAAAACGCCTAGGCAAGGATAGGAATTAGGTGAAGAGGGAGAATTAGGTGAAGAGGGAGAGACAAGAGGAATGTTAAAAAGGTATTTTTAAAGGATTCAAATATTATATAAAGTATAGTATGTTAGGAAACTATTTTAGTTTGAAAAAATCATATATAGAGATATGTAGGCAAGTATTCAATACAAAAATATACAATTTACTATTAAAATTTATAACATTTGTTGAATATTACCTATCTAAGAATATTTTGTGTAAAAAATACACAATTGTTTTATAGAGAAAATGATCAATTCGTGAATAATTGTTTTGAAAAATAGTCAAAAGATAGCCTCTAAAACATATCTTGGAGGCAACCATGCTAACCAACAACTTAAGAGGGTTCAAGTCACACCAATGATGATGAGATCACAACAATGAAGTCACGAGGAGACCATGATCTACATTAGAACCATCGAAGACACCAACGATGCTACGGTTGTTGGGTATATGTTATATTCTTTGCCTCGAGAAACATGTTGCATTTTTTCCTTGTTTTTCGTGTCGCCATGATTTTTGTGTCCATTGTTGGGCAGTTTTTTAGCACATGGTTTTTGCCGATGGTTCTCTAGTTTTGGTTAAGGAATCAAGGTTGTTGACTAATCCAGGTCATTGGGTTAGGGTTTTGGATGTTGTTGGCTCATATATGTATGGTGTATTGTAAACAATGTATAATTATGAATGAATATAGAATATTTTGGTTTTCCTGATTTTTAGTTTCTAGGGGAAAAATCTCTATGTAATGTGTGTATTTTCCATTGTATCCTTTATGTTCTTTTATTGAAAATCTATTTGCAGCAAAATATTGTACAAGGTTAAAATATACATTTGGTATTAGAGCTTTGTTGGCTTCAGGGGGACACCTTTGTGGTCAAGGGTTTGGCTCGGGACTGTGATAAGCCTTGTTAGAGTGGGAGATTTGTGGTATTGATTTTTCAGGTGAAAATAAATGGCGAGTAGTTCGAAAATTGATATAAAGAAGTTTAATGGGAAAAATTTTGAGTTGTGGAAGCTCAATATGGAAGATAAGTTGGTGAACAAAGATCAATGGATTGCGGTGGATCCAGGTACTACACCTACACGAACTTCATCAGATGACTGAAAAAATTTGGATCAGAAGGCGAAGAGCATAATTCGACTATGTTTCTCAGATTCAATATTACTGAATGTGTCATAGGAAGCTACAACCAAAGATTTCTGGAATAATTTGGGGAATTTGTATCAGTCAAAGTCCCTAGTAAATAAAATTTTCCTGAAAAAGAAGTTGTATAACCTGAGGATGAGAGATGGAGACTCAATGGAAGAGAATTTGAACGCCTTCAATATTGTGGTAAGTCAATTAGTATTTGTTGAGATTAAAATTTTATATGAAGATAAGTGTAACAATTTATTGTTCTCTTTACCAGACTCGTGGGAGAGTCTGGTTGTGGCCATAGGTAGTAATACAACTGCCCTGAATTTTGATGAAGTGGTCTCATCCTTGTTGTGGGAGGAGATGAGACAGACTAACAAGGAAGGACAGAGCACAAATGCATTTTTTGCAAGAAGACGCTCCCAGGAAATAAATAGATCTAAATCCTCACGTGGGAGATCTAAGTATAAGGGAATAAATAAGTCTCCCAGAAAGTTTGTAAAGGTATGTTGGAGATGTGGAAAATAAGGGCACTATAAGAAGCAATTTAGATCCAAAGTTGAGAAAAAGAAGGGATCTAAAGAATCTCCTTCTATAGAAGAAAAGACCTCCAAGGAAGAATAAAATGATTTGTACATGGATTCTTCAAGTACACATATAGATCATGAGGCATGGTTGGTTGAATTAGGTGCATCCTTTCATATGACTCCCCATAGGGAGTGGTTCTGTGAATATGAAAGGTATGTTGGAGGTAATGTTTTCCTAGGTGATGAATTGAAAACCAGAATCATAGGTCAAGGAAAAGTCATGTTGAGGCTCATATATGGAAGAATTAGAAAACTACTTGGTGTTCTGCACATCCCAGGATTGGCCATAAATTTGATTTATGTAAGCAAAATGGACGATCCAAGGGTAAAAACAATATTTGAAAAGGAAACCTGCAGGATGGTTCCAGTAGCAATGGTTATGCTGAAGGGAGTTCAGTTTGGAACTATGTATAAGATGAAAGGAAGCACTATTAGTGGTGGGTGTAATAGTTCCATTGTTTCTGATAGTTGATTTGAAGAAGAAATAACTCCTACAGTCTCTAGTGAAAAGGTTATGTTTTGGCATCAAAGACTGGGACATATCGAAGAGAAGGGTCTTCAACTGCTACACGGTAAAGCTATGGTTGAAGGTATGTCTAAATGTTCTTTGGATTTTGATTTCTGCGAACATTGTGTATATGGAAAGCAGAATCAGGTAAGATTCCCTTCTTGTGCAATGAGGGTAGAAGGAATTTTACAGCTAGTTCACAATGATGTGTTTGGACCTGTGGCAGTTCCATCATTGGGAAAATCTATGTATGATGTCTCATTTATATATGAATTCTCAAGGAATACTTGGATATATTTCCTTGGGAAGAAATATGAAGTCTTTGAAAGGTTTAAAGAGTTTAAGGATCTTGTTGAGAATCAAACAGAGAAAATAATTAAGGTGTTGAGGACATATAATGGCGGAGAGTTCTGCGGGAATAAATTTGAAGAATTATGTAAGAAGTGTGGTATAGCAAGGAAAAAGACTAATCTATATACACCTCAATAGAATGGAGTTGCAGAAAGGATGAACATGACACTAATGGAAAAAGCAAGGTGCATGCTCAGTGGTGTTGGGTTAGGGAAAGAATTTTGGGCAGAGGCAGTGGGTAATGTGTGTTACCTGGTCAACATGTCACCCTCATCAGCGCTGGATGACAAGACTCCACAAGAGGTATGGACTGGTAAGAAAAAATATCTCACACATCTCAAGGTATTTGGATGTGAGACCTATGTTCATGTTCCAAAGGAAAACGGGAGTAAGTTAGATAAGAAGGCTGAAAAATGTATCTTTATTGGGTATAAAGATGGTCTCAAAGGTTATAAGATTTGGAACCCATAAAATAAGAAGGTTGTGTATAGCCGAGATGTGGTATTTAGAGAAATGAAGGATGTTGTTAAATAGGAAGTCCTATCAAGTAAGGAAGAACCAGAGAAAATAGAGTTTGATTTAAAGGATGATGAATTAGACTCTACAAAAGAACAAGAATTAGAAGAAGAAGATCACCATACTCCAATATTGAGGAGATTGGTTTGAGAAAGAAGGATACCAGAAAGGTATACTCCATTTTCTTTCCATTCAAATTTTTCCTTTTCTATTACTGATGTTGATCCCAGAACTGTTAGGGAGGCAACGGATTTAGAGGATGGAGAGATCTGGAAAAATACCATGGATGAAGAATTAGCAACCTTGGATAAGAATGAGGCTTGGGATCTAGTGGAGTTGTCGATTGGAAGAAATCGCATTGGTAGCAAATGGGTATTCAAAAAGAAGATGAATGCATTAGGAAAATTGGAGAAATACAAAGCTCAGTTAGTAGAAAAGAGTTATTCTCAGGTTGAGGGAATTAATTTTGGTGAGATTTTTTATCTTGTTTCCAAGTTAACTTCTATATGATTTTAGTTATGTGTTGTTGTTTAATTTTTATTTTAAAGTAGAAAAAATGGATGTGAAGACAACATTCCTACATGGGGATCTAGAAGAAGAAATATATATGAAGTAGCCAGAAGGTTTTGTTGTGAAGGGAAAGAAGAAGATGGTATGCAAGCTGAAAAAGTCTCTGTATGGTTTAAAAAAATCACCAAGGATGTGGTATCAAAACTTTAATACTTATATGTTGGGACTTGACTTCACAAGAAGCAAAGAGGATCACTGTGTGTATTTTAAATTAATTGGTGATCATTTGATTTGTTTGGTCTTTTATGTGGATGACATGTTGTTGATAGGAAACAACAAGGAGGTTATCTAGGATGTGAAAACTCAGTTGTCCTCTAAATTTGACATGAAGGATCTTGGTGCTTCAAATTTCATTTTGGGCATGGAAATTAAAAGAGATCAAAAAAAGAGGAAACTCTAGTTAAATCAAAGAAAATATGTCGAGACAATATTGCAAAGGTTTAATATGAAGGAATGTAAAACGGTCAAGGTCCCTATTCCTGTTGGTGTAAATTTATATGAGGATCAGTTTCCTAAGACACAGGAAGAGGAGGAGGACATGTATCATGTTCCATATGAAAGTGTAGTTAGCAGTTTGATGTATGCAATAGTTTGTACTAGACCAGACATTGCACATGTAGTGGGAGTTTTGAGCAGGTATATGTCAAAACTAGGGAAGGAGCATTGGACAACAGTAAAAAGAGTTTTCAGTTATTTGCATTGCACTTCTATCTATGGAATTTTCTACCAAGGAAGACCGGGATTGGGCAGAGTGTTGGACATACATGGATTTGTGGATGCAAACTGGAATTGAGATCTGGATCATAGGATATCTACAAGCGGTTATGTTTTTAAACTATTTGGAGGAGCAATCAATTGGATGAGAAAAATACAGGCTATAGTGGCACTTTCAACTATAGAAGATTAATACATGGCATCCACTCATGCAAATAAGGAAGAAGTATGGTTACAAAGATTGTGTTCAGGTATTGGGTTGGTACATCAAGTTGTAAGGATATATTGTGACAATCAGAGTGCAATTTTTCTAGCAAAGAACCTGGCTTATCATTCAAAGACAAAGCATATTGATATTCAATATCACTTTGTCAGAGACATGGTTGAAGAAAAGAAAGTGTTGTTGATGAAGGTGGACACTTTGAAGAATGTTGTAGATTCATTAACAAAATATGTTAGTACTGAGAAGTTATCATGGTGTAGAGGATCCATGGGCATTGCTACCCTATATTGTTGACTATGTAACCTTGCAACCCCTTGTATGCAAACAAAAAAAAAAGTGGGAGAATGTTGGGTATGCGTTATATTTTTTTCCTCGGGAAATGTGTTGCATTGTTTCCTCATTTTTCTCGTCACCTCGATTTTTGTGTCCATTGTTGGGAGGTTTTTTGGCACATGGTTTTTGTCGATGGTTCTCTATTTCCAGTTAAGGAATTAATATTGTTGACTAATCTAGGTCATTAGGTTAGGTTTTTGGATGTCGTTGGCTCATATATGTATATTGTATTGTAAGCAATGTATCACTATGAATGAATATAAAATATGTTGGTTTTCCTGGTTTTGGGTTTCCAGGGGAAAAATATCTGTGTAATTTGTGTATTTCCCATTGTATACTTTATGTTATTTTATTGAAAATCTATTTGTAGTAAAATATTGTACAAGGTTAAAATCTACAAAGGTGACATCAGCGAAGGCACAATGTAACCATGTTGGAAAGGCACCATTGAAGGTGTCATCAATGAAGGTAAAGTGATGGATCAAGGAAATCACCATGGAAGACACAAGGAAAAAACATTGATATGTGGATATAAAAGGCATCAAAGGAGTGAGTCAAGATGAATGAGGCACTAGCACCATTGATAAGACTCTACAGTTGTAGGCTAATGGATTCAACCAAACAAGGGTGACATCTCAAGAGAGACTAAAGGAGTGGAGGTGATCCATAAATAGGGAGAAGACACCTCAAATAGGGTCATACTCAATATAAGTACCTAGGAAGAATCAAATCACAAACTATCTAATTGTAGGAAGAAGCAAATGGGGAGGAAAATGAAAAGGAAAATTAGTTAAGAGGAGAATATTGATTACCTTGAGCATATTAGGGAAGTTAAGGAAAACAAGAGAGGGGGATAAAATGACCTAGAGAGTGTAACAATGTGGCCAAGGGTCAAGGGGAGAGTGCCCTGAGGATGTGAGAGGGATAACTTCATTAAGGAATGAATGGAAGAGGAGAGGAGAGGAAAGTTCCCTAAGCAAAGAAAATGGATCATGGAGAAGAGAAAGGACCAAAGGAGGCATAAGTGTAGTCCAAGAAGTCAAACATCCATATGATGAATTAACAATGACTTATTATCTAGGTTTTTATAGGTTATGCTAATATAATGTGTGCAATAATAGGGAGTATTAGTGGAACCTAGAGGCACATGACCCCATGATTGAAATCAGGGAAGTGGCCAAAGGTTTTCAATTGAGACTTTGATTCTAGAGAAGACATAATGTTGGTATGTTGATGAAGGAGATATTGTTTCACAGAAGTGTTTATTTGACATCTAACGTCCTTTTTAAGGGAAGTGCATTGTTAAGAGGTAGTCACTTTGACTAATATATGTTGTGATCCTTGTTAGGAATATGAAGAGTTCTTTCATTATAGGAAATGGCATGAATTTGAGTTGTGAATCTTAAACTTATGATACTTACACCATTTGTTTGAACTAGGGTAAGGGTTAGTATCTAAGTCATTGTGATCAATTGTAGGAAAACTTGTCTCAAGGAGAGAGCCACATGTTCCTTACACCATTTCGGTAGAGGTATGTAGGGATAGATAGAAGGAAAGGTTAGAGGGTTGGATCAGGAAAACTTCAGTGGAGGGGAGGTCTCCTAAGAGAGTCTTTGATTATGAAAATTCTCTAAGGATTCACTCTACAAGTTGTCACATGTAGGGCATGATTTCATCTCATGAAATGCATGAGGTGGTATATTTTATATCTACTTGATTAGGAAAAGAGAATAAATATGTATGATAACCTTGGTTATCAGTGACAAAACATGTAATTCAAAGAGAAACTAGTGGATGTCCTCCATGGATAATATTGTTTATATAGTAATAAGGGTCGAGAGTCTTTATTTATGGGCCAAATAATTGCAACGGGAATGTTGAAATCATCAACTTAACTTTAAATAATCAACCTAATATCATACTACTTTAATGAGGTATCGTGCACTATATATACAAACTACACTAGGACAAATATATACTGGAAATGAAACATGTTAATTCTACACATGTAGGGACTAATAAACAAGAAAGGATTCCCAATATCATCATCTTTACTTATTTTTCCTTACTTTCCATTGTTTATGTCTCTACACTCTATATACTCCAAGTCAAGGGAACCCATAGTAGGGGGTGTGGAGATTGTTTTCCACTTTGTTAGAGAGGAAGAAGAAACTTGTCATAAGGGTTCCTAATTAATCAATGGTATCAATGAATGATCACCTCAAATTCATAGGATGAGATAAGATATTGAGAATGGGAGAAGAAGGTTTAAATGTAAAGAACATAATTCAAATGACAGTTGGAAACAACATTCTATAAAGTGAATATGCTCACTAAAAAATAGAATTAAAAAGGATGAAAAATAGAGTTAAAGGAAACTACTAATGTAATGAGATAGACAACTATATCTTATTGAAATGAGATGCTAGAAAACTAAATTGAAATTTCTACGAAACAAAGTTAAGATTATCTTCTCATGGAATGAAATCAAGAAACTAACTCTACTTGAAATTACATGTTGGAAAACTGCTACACGAAACTAAGAGTACTTGTAGGAAATGGCACATAACAATAAACATCGATAAGATTAACTAATGATAAATGAAGGAATGAAATATAACATCAAACAAAGTTCCATAGTACAACCTTGAGTATCCCCTACTGAAGGATTCTACATGTAACCTAGAGAATAAACTAAGATCAAGAAATTTGAAAACACACTTTTTGCATTAGGAGATTAACTCATAAAAACAAATTGTCGTTGACAAGTTAAAATACACTAGCTCAAAATGGAGTTATCAATGCTAAGAATAACAAGATTAAACTAAGGATAACCCATAACTATTATTTATTAAAAAATGACTCATCAATAAACCCTTCAATCAATCCTTGATGAAGGGCTCTTGTCTTTCAGATGCCTATAATCAAGGACCCTTGTTTCAAGGGTCAAATCCACTCCTAAATTAATCTTCCTCAATCAAGGATTTGAATTGAGATATTTATTGATTGGGTGTCTTGAGACATTGAAGAATTGGTATTCTTTGAATATTAAAGAGGGTACATAGTCCCTTTTTAATCTCATTTGTAGGTTTATGAAGTCTTTCCATGGAATTTGACCTGCTTGAGCAATGGGTTAGTACACTTTGAGAAATTCATAAATTTATCAAAGTCAAAAATAAACTAAGATATACCACATAATTAAATCATTCAATCATCTCCTAATATCCAAATGCGCAAATCCAAAGATATTTCTATTAATATTATTCAAAATAGGTATTTTAGTGTACAAGGAAGGTCACATCATCCCCCAAATGGGCCTCAAAGTGCATCAATTAGGAGGCCCATCATCACCCCCTAATTGAAGATCTTTCATTCTTGTTGCTCTTTACATGCTTTCCTGAGGTCATATGCCACAAATTAGGTAATGGCACCTTTGACAAGTTTAAATACAATAGCTCAAAATGGAGTTCTCAATGTTATGAATAAAAAGACTAAACTAAGGCTAAAAACTAGGTACTATTTATACAAAAAGGACTCATCAATCATCCTTTCAATCAATCCTTGATTGAAGGAAACTTATCTTCAGGATCCCTATAATAAGAGACCCATGTTTCAAGGTTCAAATCCCCTCCTAAACTGATCTTCCTTGTTATCGCACAATATGAAGATTGGGAAAATCCCAACCCAATCCACGGAAAAGAGTAGTAAAAGATGATTAAAGAGTGATTTGTTGCAGCCCTAATGGATGTAGCTTTAATTTATTACAAAAATAAAAATTACTAGGTTAAATAAGATTCCCTTAGGGCACAATGATGCTTTTAACATGTGAAGTCAATTCCAACTTAGACAATTGCAATATCTCAACAATTTGCACATATCAATGCAATGATTTTATTTCTCTAATGAAAATTAGACTAGTGTTTTGTCAATTGGGTTATGGGATCTCTTGCATAAAGGCTATGGTCTGTTACTTCTCTAGGGGTGTAAGAATCTTTACTCCCTAGGGAAAACAAAACCTAGAAAGGTAAATCTAGGAGGGTGTAAGCATTTTACTCCCTAGGGAAAACAAAACCTAGAAAGGTAAATCTAGGAGGCTGTAAGCATTTTTACTCCTCACAGAAACCTTTGCAATAGCTTACTCAATGAAAATAATGATAGATATTGTTGGAGGGTTTATTCCCTTATAATCCTCTAGGATTTTAACAAAATTAACCTTGCAACCAAGAAAGAGACAACACATAGCATAAATTGCTTACCTAGTCCAAGAGATAGCAAGATAAACCCTTCATTACCAATAATATTCCATCACATGAGCAAGAAAAATACATCCACGAGATATAACCTAGTGTATTACTCCAATATGCAAGTAGTGGCATCCAAAATTGCATAAGAGAGAGAAAGTACGAATTTCCTAGGTAGGGCAAAAATTCCATCTAAGCAATATGTAATTCTCAAGTGTGATATATCTAAAATGAAAGTGACAAGGCCTTTATTCATACAAGACCTTGTAAAACCAATTTTTCCACATACTTAGGGTAAAACACAAATTAGGGAGGTTGACCTCCTCAATTTTCCCCTTTACAAATTATAATTCAAATTTACAAAAGAAGAAATCTCTAAATGATAATGTCATGCCCTTTAGGGGTTACGTTTTGGCATAATGAGCAATTCGTTGAGGTTATTGAGGAAGACGTTGGGAATCCAAAGGTCATATCTTCATGTGAAAGGGTATTCCTTCATAAAAATATTCCAAGTCATCATCAAACCATCCAACACCACCAAACCCTATCCCTCCAAGTATGATGGCATGCCCTAGGATATGACGTTTTGAGCCTTCAAGGCCAAACATTGGGCAAAGGGAGGGATAGTATCCTTATCCAAGGTGTCCTTTCATGCCTCCAAAGGAAACATTCATCATCCATGTGTCCAAAGAGAAGGGGGAACATCATCCAACATGTGGGTTGTTGATGTTTGAGCAACATCGGGAAGACATTCTTTCGTATATATATAAGATATATATATATAATAAATATGTAGTTATTTATTATGCAAGGGGTGCATCCTTTCATGGATGGTCACCATATGTTCTATATATATGGAAAAATTATCATTGTAATAATATATACACAAAAAATATCATCTCTTATGAAAAACCAACATAGTATTAGAGCGAGACCAGGCTTAACTTCCTCATAGGAGGGCCCGGGAAAATAAGAGAGATAGCTTGGAATGGTCCCTCTTCAAAGGGAGTGATGAGGTATAATGATCCAGGTGGATATTGGTGGCCACCCACCTATTCCAACTGACTCCTCTTTTCTGTTTTTAGTGCAACATGTTCTTCTATACTTCTTTGTAATTGTGGGTTATACACTTTCAGGGTTGTTTGAATCCCTACACATCTTCCAGGTGGATATGTGTGGCCTCCCACCTAATCCAACTGGATTATTTTGTATGTTTTCATGTCAACACATCTTGTTGTACTTCCAGGGTCATTTTAGGGCCCTAAACAATGTTTTTTTGGCTCGCCACAGTTAAACTGTAGACGGAGTCAGAGTTTGATGGTGTAATGCATAGTTATCGAAAATACATTTTCAACTGGATTTCACGCGCCTAAAATGAATATCGTATGAAAACGTTACGACCCCAGGAAGTTAATGTACTAACTTACCCAAATGGGGCCCACATGAATTTTGGCGTTTCATCTCCTAGGGTTAGGATTTTGGATGTCTAGGGTTTTGGAATTCATGTTTATCATAAAAAGGCCTTCAGAGCTTCATTGTAATCATCTTCTTGCGAATGAGCATAGTCGTCACATCTCTTCTTAGATATAAAGATGCCACCATTCTAGCGAGTCTTGCACTCTATATTTTTACAGTCTCTTTACAATTATTTCATTAATAGAAATCAAGTATTGTTGTATTTCTTTGTTTTTGAAAATTTTCATGAGTATTTCATTGTAATATCTTTTCTTTCATTTCATTCCAAAAAAAATGTGCATCAGTGGTATCAAAGCAGACTACTCTTGATCATTTTTCAATGCATGTCCCCGACGAGGTCCGAGTATAGCCAATTGGGTCTTGAGTTTGTCTCTTTTGAGGACAATCACTCTCTCACACCCAAGAAACCCTCAATGGCGGGAGAAAATAAAAATGACGAAGCATAAGATTCTATTAACATGTTGCTTGAGCAAGCTCTTGCGCGATAGAGGGATGAAATGATGGAGAATTTTGCACACATCCTTCAATGCATGTCGATATCAACAAGCACATCTTCATCAAGCGGGCATTTTGGAGGATGCTCTCCCTTCAAGGTACAAGTTAATTTTGATATTCCCATATTTGGAGGTCAGATAGATGCAGATGCCCTAAAAAAATGGTTAAATTTATTAGAAAGTTATTTCTCTGTTCAAAAATTTTCCAACAGGGAAAAGATCATCTTCGCACTCCTCAAGGCTCTCCCCCATGTCAAACATTGGTGGGAAACTTACTAGGAGAAAATTTCCACAGAGGAATCTGGAATATATGGGACCGAGCCCACTTGGGATTTTTTTGTGGATGTAGTCAAAGAAAAATACTATCATGTTGACAACTATGAAGACCAATACATGAGATGGACCACACTACGACAAGAGAAGAGACAAAAAGTACCAGAGTTCACAAATGCTTTCCATACCCTGCGCACTAAGCTGGGTATCAAAGATTTCGAGCGACATCTCATTTTGAAATGGCATGGGGCTCTGCATAGGTACATCCAAAAAAAATGGATTTTCTAAACATCTCATCATTATGAGCTACCTATCGATATGCTGTCAAAATCGAGCCAAAATTTAGGCATCAACACAAATGGGAATTCAAGTCTGCAAATATGCAACAGCCAAAGCACAGTAAATATGACCCTAACCAATAGCCTCTAGATAACTAGTTTGAGACACACAAAAAAAAGGGTAAAGTAAAGACGAAGAATGACACTGGGAAGTGGTGTGACTTCCACAAAATGCTCTGGCATAACACTAATGAATGTCGCTCGAAACAGTCATTGGTGGTTGAGGTCAAAGACATGGAGCCAAACCATGATTCAGAATCTGAGCCAAAAAATATTGAAAATAGATAGATCATCGATGCACACCCCATTGCTAATGTCGCGACCACAACAATTCAACTAGAAGAACCAGTTGATCCTAAAGAGGGGAAGAGCCTCTTCCATTCACAAATGTGGGTGAAGAGGACCCCATTGCATTTCATTGTTGATAATGATAGCCAGAATAAACTCATCTCAGCTAAGGTCATCAAATAGTTGGGGTTGTCGACAACACCACACCCACAACCATACAACATCAGGTGGCTTCACCAAGGATGAGATCTTCGTGTTAGCCAGTAGTGTCACCTGTCCTATGGCATCCATTCCTTCAAGGATGAGGTAGTGTGTGATATTTCCCTTCTTGATGTCTATGATGTTGTTTTGGTCCAACCATATATGTGGAAACATCATGATGTCTATGAGTCTAGATCATGTAGTGTCGTTATTACTCTGGGAGGTCATCTCTACAGGATACCAGAGGTAATTCTGACTACTTCTCTACCAAAAATGTTAATATTTATGCCATTATTATAGTTCTTTGCATTTCAATAGATAAGAGCATCATAAGAACAAGATCACTGAGAAATACACATTCACAAGAGACACAAAATTTATCCTGGGAAACCCTCTAGGGGAAGAAAACACAACAAAAACTTCCTTATCATAAATAGCTTATACAATGTTAAAGAGATAACTCAAACCAATACAGATAGTCCTCCCCAAGAGATGCGCCACTCTTCTTCTCCTCTCTCCAACTGGTAATTGCAGCTTGCCTCATAAGATAATGAGCAAGTGATTTGTGTGTTAAAGTGAGGCG
>JASDQU011404608.1:61272-72555 GCA_032191745.1 Picea mariana
TTTTTATTTTCTAAAGTTGTCTCTTCTGAGTGAGTGGCCTTTGAGGCTTGGACTTGTGGATCCTTTCGCCCTGGTTGCCTTCGCCGATTCGATACGGGCTGAAACTCATCTTCTTTGACTGGTTCCGGCTTCTGAGGGGCTTTGGGGCAGCTTCTTGCGAAGTGACCGTAATCATGACACCGGAGGCACATAAAAGGAATATGTTCGTAGTCCAGTTCTTGGATATGGCACCAGTCCCCGAGGGAGAGCTTAATGGCTTTCGAAAGACCTTTTTCGAGGTTAACCTCAACACAAATGCGAGCGCAGGTAAGCTGGGCCCCTTTCGGCTCCGCCCTGTCCAGGTAACACCCTAGCTTATTTCCGATGTCCTTCAGCAAAATTTTCCCCCAAAGATGCAAGGGAAGGTGAGGCAGCCTAACCCAGACAGGGGCTGCAGTGATCTTGGCTTCGGGATTGAAGTCAAGAGTCTAGGGGGCTAAGAACAGTCCTCTTGGCCCCATAAAATAGGGTCCAGATCTGAACACTAGATCACAGTCCTCTTTGCTCGAGAATCTGAAGACAAAAAAACCCCTGCCTACAGCTAGCAGAGAGACGTCTCCCTGTATCAGCGGCTTCCAGCGTTCATTCGTCCATGCCTCCACCATTTTGGGGCTAGGCCATAACCCTGTAAAATTTCCGATGAGGTCCTTATCTGCTAGTTGGAGGGCAAGCTTGCACGGCTCCTCTGGAGATAGTTCCAGAGAAGGGATCTCCTCCAGCTTCTTGATAAACTTAGACGGGAGAGACGGCTTGGATTTGGGTCCTGCCAAGCGGACCAACGCTTTGAATGCTTCCAATCGGGCTTTTCCTCTCTCGCCAGTCAGATCTGGGGCCATTGTGGCAGGCCGTCGATCTCCAGCAAGTCCAGACGCAGCGGCGAGTAATGCTAACGCGAGGTGCCGAAGCGCATCTCTGTATCCACGCGCACCGATCGCAGGGCACTGAAGGGGTCGCGATTCAGTCCTTCAAACACCTCCCTTGAGCTAGATCCGATGCTAGCAGCGAGAGCGTTCGATCTGGTCAAGCTAAGCCTGGCCGCCGGAGGGCCGAGGCTGACTGTGCGCGGCTAGGGTTCCGCATGTTCTTTCTCTCCTTTTCCTAAATGGTCCACTGTAGATGACATGCTTATTGCAGGGTCTAATATGCAAGATATAAATGTGCTCAAGAATAAATTAGCTAATTCATTTGGGATGAAGGATTTGGGTGCCGCAAAGAAAATCCTTGGTATGAGAATAATGAGAGACAGGAAAAATCGCAAATTGACATTGTCTCAGGGTGAGTACATAGAGAAGGTGTTGGAGAGGTTTAGAATGCAGAATGCAAATCCAGTTAGCACACATTTTTCCATTCATTTCAAAATAAATAAGGAAATGTATCCCAAGACACATGAGGAGATAGAATACATGTCCATGGTCCCTTATTCATCAACAGTTGGAAGCTTGATGTATGCGATGGTTTGCACAAGACCAAAATTGCACATGTAGTGGGAGTTGTGAGCATGTATATGAACAACAATCAAGGTAAAGAACATTGGGAGGTAGTAAATTGGATTCTCAGGTATTTGAGAGGTATTGCTACTCATGCATTATGTTTTGGAGGTTCAGACATTGTTCTACATGGATATGTTGATTCATATATGGTAGGTGATAAATATAGAAGGAGGAGCACCACATGGTATGTTTTTATTATACGTGGAACAACAGTAAGTTGGATTTCAACACTGCAAAAGGTTGTTTCACTTTCAAAAATAGAGGCAGAGTATGTTTCTTCTACAGAGGCTAGTAAAGAAATGATTTGGTTACAGAGGTTTATGGAGGAATTGGAAAAGAAGCAGGAGAATAGCATGTTGTAATGTGACTGTGAGAGTTCCATTCATCTTGCAAAGAACTTAGCCTTCCATTCAAATACTAAGCATATACATCTCAGGTACTATTTCATACGATTTGTCTTGGAATATGGACATTTGAAGTTGGAAAAGATACACACTAGCCAAAATCCTGCAAACATGTTAACAAAGGGAGTAACCAGGGAGAAACTAAGTTTCCTTCTCGGTTTCAGTTGGTCTTCAAGAATGAATATGAAGATGAGAAATTTTCCAGGTCCAAGAAGGATCATAGTCCAACATATACAACAGTGGTGGAGTTGTTGAGATTAGTCTCCAAGTGGGATATTGTTGGTTGTGGATATTGATTATCATCCTGATTCAGAGGTCTTTGTTTCAGACGTGTTTATACCTCATGAAGACTTTACACCCTGGAAGAATGTACACTCCTCCATGCGGGGGAGTATAGAGGGGGGTTACCCCTTCTAGGAGGTCTGAGGGCAAGTAGGGGTTTGGGGGCAAAGCCCTTGAAGGAAAAATTTTCTTGTAAATATATATTGTAATTTCATTGTAAATCTAGACCATTCATTATAAGTTCACAGATCTGACGGTAAAAGTTATGTTAGGTTTTTTTTCCCTAGAAAGAAACCCTCTTTTATGAGGGAAATGTATTGTGGCTATGTATCATAGTGAATATTATATTCTGAGTGAGGAGACTGTGAGAGAAAGAATAGGAATTTACAACAGGTTTGGTGTAGGTTGTATCCCTTCATTTGCTGGATAATAATAAAGGAAGGACATGAAAATTTCTCTGGTGGATGTAGCCCACACTAGGTGAACCACGTATATATGTGTCTCTATTGTATAGTGTATCTTCTATGTTTTATTTCCGCATTTGTTTTATTTTATTTCTCCATGATCCTGGTTTTCTAACACATATAGCCTCATGTAAGTTGGTAGGATTAAAATCCTTGACCCAACCCCTTAAGGGATCCATCAAACCCTTTGTGAAGAGAATCATCAGTCTCGCTTGAGACACATATTGCACCATAACTGCTATCCTCTTAAACTCCTCTATATATACCTATGGTGACCCTGTCTTCCTGAGCTGTGTGAGCAGCCTAAAATGTAGCTCTAGATCCCCCTGGTCAAACTTGTCAATAAGATTCTAAGTGAACTCTGTGTAAGAAGTAATTTGGTTATGGCCCAACGTAGTTAACCCATGGTACCACCAATCATGATCTTTTCCCTCCAAGTAAATGGTGGAAAATTTGATGGAATCCATCTCTCTCATCGGGTTAAGTTGTAAATATGTATCAATCTTTTGGACCCAAGCTTGCGCAGTCACCTTGGGAGACCCATCAAAGTACGATATCTCCATCTTACCTTCCCTATGCTCTAATTCATTATTGTTCCAGTATACCATTTGGGCTTACCCTTGAATTTGATCCCGCGATATTGATCCAATGTGACCTATCTTCTGAATCCTGCACTCAATGATTCATATTCTCTGGCATACTCCTCAAAATTGTCCTCAATCTCATCGTGGTGGTTGTGTTGTGGATGGCTATCCAAAAATGTAGGTAGGTAGGGTCTAGGGGTAGCTCTACTATGTGTTAGTCCCTGAGAAGCCCCTCCTCCAAAAATCTACCCCTCAGTGTGGTAATGAAATCTCTGTTCCTAATGAGGTCTAGTTCCCCCATGAGAACCAATGGCTTCTTTGTTTTCATAGATTTCTAGTCCCTTTCCCGCATGGGTTATCTGTAATAGGAGTTGCGCAATATTCTCCTAGTTGGCATTTATCCTTTCCAAGGTCTCTCTCATTTCAAACTTCCCCCTGCGCATTGTTTCTTGGTTCTTCTATAGATGGTGCTCAAGTGAGATTTGTGTATGATTTATGGAGTTTTGCAACTCCTTTGCAATACCTGCTAAAACTTGTGGCTCATTGTCCTCACCTGAACCTTCCATATCTACCTCTGGTTCACCTGCCTTTTTTTTGTGTCTTCCCATATAAATACCACTGAATTTATGCATGCCCTTAACCCCACTGGCTGGGAGGATCAACACACTGATACCACTATAATGTTCCCAAGCTAATTTTTTTTCCTTGGAACACTAGTTGTTTAACTGTTTATTTGTTGTCTTGTGTGATTGCAGGTTTTCTTAGTGAGTTATGCATTAGGTTTGTGGCATGAAGATTGTATTGCAAGAATATACATATCGAACATATATCAATAAAGAAACAACAAGATAGAAAAAGAACTCCAATATAGAACCAATATTGTCATATCTGACCTTTATTTAGATAGTAGAAAGATCTTGCTACAATAGATCTACATATCTAGAAGAATACCACAATAATTTCCAAGCTGAAATAATAACTACTACAAAATACTCCAGACTGAAGATAATATCCTCGAAAGGAAATACAAGGAGCTGTTGAAAAGCACAAGATTGATTTCTTTCCTTCCAAGAGTCAAATCTAAACCCCCCTAGATTGAGTTGCACCCTTCTAGATAGCTGAATACCCTCAATATTTCGGCCTCGCTGCTAGAGACCTCCAAATGCTATGAAACTGGTTGGAATGGTAGATCGGGGCAAGAAAAACCCCCTAGTGAAGTCTTAGGTTGAATGGTGAATATTTGATCCTCCAATAGATGAAACCTCAAATTGAGTTGCGCCCTCCTAGATGGCTGAAGAGACCCAATATTTTGGTCTCACTGCTAAAGACCTCCAAATGCTATGAAAATGGTTGGAGTAGTATATCAGGGCAAGACAAACTCCCCGGTGAAGTCTCAGTATGAAAGGTGAATATCTGAGCCTCCAAATGACTGAATCCTCAAACTACAGTGCGCTTTCCTTCTCTCCAACTCATGTCAAGCTCCGGTAAATAATATGTGAGATAAATCTCCTTAAGAATAGACTAGTAAGGATGCCCTATAGAATACCAAGGAAACCCAGAAGTCCTTTGGCCCAAAAACCTTCTCCTCCTCCTAGATTGAACTAATCTCCTCTGTGAGGTGTGCCCCCGGTTGGAAAACCCCTCAATGTTGCACATTGATCTCTTCTGTGATGATGGATATGACTTAAACCTATTGTAGAATAGTGTGGGAGGAATATTGCACCCCCGAGACCAAAGCTTGGATCAAGATGGGTGAAATATTTTACCACTGAGTTGATCTCTAGGGTTTGTAACCTCAAACCCTCAAAATGGCTTTGTGCTCAAGAGTCCAAAATGAAAAAGTGATAATAATCCAGGATGCCTGAGAAGTGCACCCTTCCTTTCTTTTATACCCCTGATCTATTTTCCTATTGAGTTAGTTAACCCCTGAGATTAACTCCTAGCTTTTCCACACATGTTCCTTTCTTTTCCTCATTTTACCTTTTCTCCTAAAGTCAACTTAAAATTATAACATTGTGCTTAGGTAATTTCTTTGGGATGTCTTGGTCCCCATAATGCACGAGACTATAGTCTAGTGGGGACAACTAGACTAATAAGTCTCTCACAACCTCTTTATCAAGAGGTGGGGCACATTACAATGACTCTAGCAATTTGTAGCTAGATTTGGACAAAAATGGTTGAAAACATATGACAAAAAAAATTCCAAATCCTAACATGTTTAGAGTTCTTTTTTTAAAGAGGGTCATTTTAAAAAGATAAGATTTAAAAAAAAATAGAAATAGCAAGAAAAAAGGGAGATAATTAAAAATAGAAATTTAATAATACAAAAAATAGAAGAAAAAATAACTTTTTGTGTCTTTTAATATTTAGGAGGAATAAATTTGTGCAATAAAATTTAAATTTAACATTTAAGAAGAATAGATTTATGTAATAAATTGGGTTTAACAAGCATGGTTGGGAGGAATGATCATTATCCTCCTCACCTATGTTTAGTTTTTACAAGTGACATGTCAAGTTCTTAATGAATATATTGTTGTAATGACTTCTAACCTTATTATTGATTGACCTTATACTCTAAAGGTTCTAAAGTTTAGAGTTTACCCTAAACACTATCCTTGAAATACAATGAAATACTCCCTTACACAATATAACTTGAAGAAATATATATATTATCGATATGTTTTATAAAAAAAAATTTATAATAATTTAAAGAATAACTTTTATACTTTAAAATAAAAAATATTAAATAAAAATAAATTGTTAATATCTCAAAACACTCCGACATAAATATAATATGTGGCATTTATGACGGGCCTTAAAAATACCTTGGAAATAACTAAGTCCACTTTCTATTTAAAAATATCACGCCTTTCTCATTTTGTTCTGATTGAACTTCACTTCATGAGATAATGTTATATAATTTTTTTTTTTTTTTAAGAAAACGGTTATATTGCATTAATCGGCACTAATAATGTTATATAATTTTATTATATTATATTATTAGCAATTATATTTAGAGGTTAGAGGTGTAATGTGTAATGTTGTGTTTTTATTTATTTTTGTAATTTTGTTTGAAATTTAATTAGAAAGTGTTAAATTTGTATATTTGAATGGTTAAGTTTATATAATTCAAGTGTTTCAATATGATGAATTTATTTATACATTTAAAAAATCAATTTAAACAATAAAAAATTGTGATTTCATCTAAATTTATTTCATTTAAAAAAGATAAAGAAAAAAAAACAGTATAATAAAACTTTATTAAAAAAATAAAATTTAAAATAAATAGTACAATAAAACTTTATTGAAAAAATAAAATTTCAATATTTTTAAGACATATTAAAAATTTATAAATTCAAAATTTTATATTATATAAATATTAAATATTAAAAAACAAATTGTTAATAAAAAATCAAAATATTCAACATAATATATGATCCGATAGCAATGTGTAATAATTTTGGTTTAAAAATAGTTCGGATATCATAATTATTAAGATCGTTTGTTTGAATTCTATTTAATGGAATATGGACGGTGTCGGCATTAACTTTTGTTGGGCTCTATGGGGAAAAATGACTACATGGAATTTTATTGTTTGTTTTAATTTGGAAAGGAATATTAGGAAACATGCCCACCGACTATTAAGAATTATTACCTATGTTGTCAAATGTTAGAGTTGAGGTACATCTTGATGGACCAACATATCCCATCATAAGGTAAGGTAACGTTGATGGGAAAACACATGCCATCATAAGACTTTAGTGACACTTGGTAGGCTAACATTATTGATGGAACAAGAGAATAAAAGAGAGAGTGAAAATGCCATCATAAGACTTTAGTGACACTTGGTAGGCTAACATTATTGATGGAACAAGAGAATAAAAGAGAGAGTGAAAGGGGGTATATTATGGAAAAAGAGGTAAGTGCATTGAGACTTGACTTCAGGTAGAGAAAGGTGAGGATATTACATATATGATTTAGGTGAGGAGACAATATACACAAAAATGTTTATTTTTTAATTTTAAAAGGTGTATAAATATTAAAATATATAAATTATTTATATGAAATATTATTTATTTTTATTAAAATAATTAAAATGTTTTAGTTAATTAACAAATCCATATTAAGTTTGAGTATTGTTTTGAAAGTTTCATAATTAAAGAAAGAAGTGGATTGCATTTGTTGTGAAAATGATTTAAGCTAAGACATAAAAGAATAAATATTAGGTCATATACATGCTACTTACTTTCATGATTATACTAAGTATTATGCATTTAGTTGGTAAAGTAGGAGTATGTAGGAGGCTTTATAATGTTTTATAATATTTTAAAAAATATAAATATTTTTAAATAAATAAATAGTAGGTTGATATATATATATATATAAGAGTTGTTGTCTTAATATTTTAGAAATTGTTTGTAACTTATCATTTTTATTATTGCATATGGATTTTAAGAATTAGGTGTAACTTATTATTTTTATTATTGTATATGGATTTTAAGAATTAGGTGTAACTTATGTTGTATATGAATTTCACATATTAATATTCACATATTCCTAGTATCCACTTGCAAGTTGTGAATGGTTTACTCTTGTGTCATATTCATATTTGACTTGCTTAATGATGACATGGTGTTTTTATAGACATCCTATTGTGATGGATCACCTTCTTTGAGTTCTCCTTACCTTAGTTTATATATATGACCTCTTAGGGATGTCTAGCGTTTTGGTAGGGTCTTTGGCCCTTGCTAGTCGATTTTGGCTCCTCTTGACCCTTAGGGAATTTGTTTGAGGTATATATTAACTTTATGGATTCAATTTGGGCTTTAAATCCCTGATGGGGTCCATAACTACTTAGGATGCTTAATTATAGGTCCATAATTACCAAAATCTATTATGGGTTGCTATTAATAACTTATTGCTTGCAAAAGGAATCTTTAGTAAGTCAACACTAGATTGTTAGTTTTCCTTCCTTTGCTCCAATAAAACTTGATATGAAACATAAGAGAAGTACCTCAATAATTGACAATGTTAAGATAACATAATCAATATCTAAAACCCTATTAACTTGGTAGCTCTTCCCCTCTCTTTGATCCTCTCTTTCTTCACTATAGCATTTCTCAATTTTTCCCTAAATTTGAGTGGTGACTCTACTTTGTTTCTCTCCTTGTTAGTAGTGTGTGTGGTAGGGTGATATTCCATACCCAACCTCATGTTGTGTGTAGAATCATGAATCATTTCATTTTCATTAATCGGTGACTCCATTGGGGAGTTTCCATCAACCCTTCCCTCTCTTGAGAGAAAGATTTCTCCTTTTCTTCTTTGTTTCCTTCCTTTCTCTTTAGGACTATGGAGTCCTCTTCTTGTCCTTCTTCTATCTCCCTTTTCCTTATCTCTTTTCATCTCGGTGTCAAGTATATTTATCCTCAAAACATGGCCAATCTCTCTTTCCTCACTAAAATGAGGATTCTTAACATGACTCTTGGTATCTATCAAAGTGCTCATGCAATAGTTACTAGCCAAATTTATAACATAAGGAATCTTTCCCTTGTTAATATATAAATCAAGTTTTCCATGGAGGATATCCATCGCTTTATCCTTACATGACACCATTTATTATCCTTAACGAAGTTATCATACAACATTATATCTTTTCCTAATAAAGTAGACAAATAAAATCCACCTCATGTAGGTCATGTGACAAACTCATGCCCTATCTGCAACAAAATGAAGATAAATTCCTTAGATAGTTTGCAAAACTTAGAAACCCTCTTAGGAAATACATCCCTCCACAATAGGTTTCTTGATATGAACCTCCAATCACTCCTTCCATTTATCCCTACATATCTCCATCCATGTGGTGAGAGGAACATGAGGCTCTCTCTCCTAACATGAGTTCTCCTACAATTGATCACATAGACATACATTCTAACCCTTACCCTAATTCAGTTAAGTGGTGTAAGTTTCATAAATTCAATGCTCACAACTTAGATGCATGTCATGTCTATAATACCCCAGGTCGATCCCCAGTTGTAAATGTAACTATGTTTTATAGGATGGTGAGACAGGTTATTATAGGCCATAATGCTTATGTGATTATTAGGTCAGAGAGCCTAGATGCTAAATGCTAGTGAACCTATTATTGTAATATGTAAACACTCATATTATTAATAAAGTACATCATTGTTCCATACCAACCCAACAAAAGTGATGGGGGGATAAACTCCACTAGAAATGCTAAGGGGGATACGAGTCTAGGAAAGGGCTAAGCTAAGATGGGGGATTAAGCTCAATGGAATATTATATTAATATTCCTTAAAACTAAAGTTATGGATATGAATATATCATAAGTTTTTTAAGTGGGGACAAGTGAATTCCTTGAATGCCATGTGTCATAAAAGGAACATGCATATATAAGAGGGAGATTTAGTGTATTTCCCATCATTATTTGAGGATTTCCATCCTCCGTACCTGAAAGGGGTACTAGGAAATCGTACTTGAATTGAGAAAGCTTAGGAGTGTTATCTGGGTAGAACTGGACTTAAGAAGTGAGTTGCCAGACCCATATGCTAAAGAGGTGGGTTGTCAAGCCCATATGTTGAAGAGGTGGGTTGTCATGCCCGTATGTTGAATAAGTGGGTTGTTAGGCCCATGAATAGTTTCTTTGTGGGAGGAATTGCTGAGAATTATTCCTTGGTGCACTAGGAAATAGCTATAGGTATCTGAGACTTCTTGAATGGCCTGTTGTTGAACCCTAAGAAGGGAAGTGGGGCAGTCGAAGGACTGTTGAGCAGAGAAGGGGTACACTTCCTGGGGTGGGACAAACATGTGGGGAATGAGAGACTATAGGCTAGTTGCAACATTTGGGCACCTTAGATCGAGAAATTTTGTTGATTATCATATGGTATCCTGGCTTAGGATTTCATTTTCCCTGGTAGAGTTTAGTCCCATCTCGGGGGTGATCCACTGATGAGATTATGAGCAGTGTGGTCTATGGTTGGGAGGAACGTGGAAGCATGCACACAGTTGGTATTTAACCATATGATAAGTGTCTCTTATGTTTTATATAAATTACTGTGTGAATGTTTATGTGCTTTCTATTATGGTATTTCTTTATATGTTGTTTATATATAATTTTTATTATTCTACATAATCTTGTTCATATGCAGAACATATATTTAATTAAATGGTATCGGATAATTATGTTGAGTTACTAGTAAATGGGAAATTATTGGTATCAGAATTCAAAAATTTGGATGTGGCATTGCCCATGAGGTAGGTGAGGATGTTACAAAGTGGTATCAGAGCCCAATTTACAACACTAAGACTACATGGACCTAATTAGCAAAGTACAGAATTGAACTTTGCAAAGTAAGCATGCAAATTGTTTGACAGAATGTCAGAATGAGATGTCTGCAGTTTGTTTGAAAAACTTATTACAGTGGGATGTGGAAGAATTCTTGGAAAATTTCATGAGCAATTGCAAGAATAAAACAAAAGAATTAAAAGCCCTAATTTAAATCTTAAATTGGGAAAATATAGGCTTGCAAATGGTCAAATTTCATGTTTATAGAGTGTAATGGTGAATTTGGGGCAAAATTGGGCAAAAGCCCCAAATGTTACAGTTAATTTCATGAGGAATTTGACCTATGGGAGTCCAATTACAGGTACTTAGGTCGAAAGGATTGTTACAGGGCCAGAATTGGCCATACAAAGCTTAATTATAACACTTCAATGGTGACCATGGGAAGAGTTATGAATTTGGGCATTTTTGGGTATTTTGGAAAAATTTGAAATTAGGGAAAATTGAAAAAAATTTGGTATTTTTCTGTATGCTTACGATAACATGACGTGGGGGACACGTGTCAGCCGACGTGACAGATTTATGACATGCACTTCCACACTAGAAAGTATACGGTGGCATGGTGGCACAGGTGGTAGGTGACCTAGTGCCCCGGTGGTGGGCGACCTCCTACCGATGGAACCCAGATCCTGGACCCGCATAACCAAATTTCGAGGG
>JASDQU011404608.1:83248-94084 GCA_032191745.1 Picea mariana
CTTGATGGCGTAAAGGGAGGTTTATGTAACTTATGTCAGTCCACATGTGAGACAAGTATCCCAATCAAGATATCCTCTATTTACATATAAAACAAAAAGTAGAGAGAGAATTTCAATCAAGAAAATAGAAAACTATCCATAGGGAATCTTGAGATAGGAGTGCCTCTAGCAAAGTGAAAAAAGTATTGTTATTTCCCTGAATGTAAGGGGTTTGAGTGATTCCTTGGAAAAACTGAATTGCATAGGTTATATGTTCTACACAATCCATATATAATTATCCTTTAGGAAACTATGGTAAAAGGTTCAAGCGACATAGATAGATTAAAGGTTTTTGTTTAAATAGGAGGTTTTTACCTTACATGCTATGGAAAAGTCAAGGGATTTGATCACAACATCCAACACAAATTTATTTCTCAAGAATTAGGAGATTTTTCAATCCACCATATAGACAAAGATTTATTCTTCTAAACTATCCTAAGAACATCTCTTTGTTTAATATGTATGGTCTGTTTTTGCACATGAATGATTATTGGGAATTTCTATTTGGAAATCACTATTTGGAAATATTGCTACAAAGAGGGATGATGTTATACTATCGATATTTTAAATTTATATTGAAGTAGGGATGATTTGGGGAGCAATGGAAGAATGTATCCATTAGAAACTTACTTTCTCACAAAACAAAAAGTGGGAATTTAACCCCTTAAATTAGTCCCCACGTAGAGGAACAATGAATTGAGTGAAGAGGAAATTTTGAATAAGTTGGGAAAACTTCTCATTAGTGACCCTCTCATGTCTAAGATGGATAATTTTAGGTCTTGGATTGACATACTAGGTGGATTCTCACTCCATTCTCCAATTGTTTTTACAACTAGAAGGTAAATATCTCAAGCCTCCCAAACCTTTTAGGTTTAATCCCAAATTCACTATTACATTAAGAGTTCAAATGAATTCTAAAGAAAGAATGGGAAAGGTTTTATCCTTAAAAGGAAGTCATTTCAATGTAAAAATGTCATAACAATCTAAAGTAGGAGAAAGGGGCCACAATTCATTGGGGAAATAAAAGTTCTAATCATGTCAAAAAGATATCACAGTAGTGGAAAGACACATTTCACAAATACATAACAACAAAATCAATGATAATTTTAGTGAGAATGTGATTCAATTCTTAAACATGATGGAGGAAACTATGAAATCCCTAATTACTCAGGAGTAAGGAAATTGGAATAAGAAGTTCAAAGCAAAGTGACTAGCCATGGTGATGCAAACGAGGTATTCTCTCTCTAACACCCTGCAGGGTCTCTTCACTTGACCTCCTGCTCACACAGGATCGTTTAAAATCCCTACTCCGAGCCTTCAGTGGTTCCTTGGATTCCCTCGGAAATCACTGATGAAATCTTACCCAGATCCACAGGTCCTTTCTCACTTCCTCACGGCCTTTGCACCGAAGCGTGACCAAATTCCCCACAGGAAAACCCAATTATCAGGCGCCCGGGATTTCACTATCTCTGAGGTCGAAGGTTTCGTACCTCTTGAATCCCTGCTTTCTGACGAGCTCTCTGCTCAGCCTTAGCCCCTTTTGGCTATGCTCAGGTCCATGTGACCTGCTTTCATATGATCGCAGCCATATGCATCCATCGGAGTTCGGTACTTGCAATGTCACGATTCGCAAGTCCCTAGGATTCCCAATCCTCCGATACCCGATACACTCCTTTATGCGCTAGCCTCCTGAGCTTAGTCCATGTCCATGTGACCACCACCATGTGACCTCAGTCAACCTCCCATCGAAAATTTGGGGTTCGCGGTTCCAAAATACGCGAACTCCTTATGCACGGAATCTCTGATTTGCCGATCCCCGATGTACCATGTCTCCACACACTAGCCCTCCTGACTGCAGCTCTTAGCCAGCATGACCACACCTCATGACCACAGTCTTATCTCATCATGGTTTCGGACCTTTCAGCGCCGAAATACACAAGTCCCCGGGACTTGTGATATACTGAATACCCGATTCCGCCTGCCACCTGTCCTTTTCTCGCGTGACCTCCCCCGTGGCCCCGCTTCTGTCATGATCGGGAAATCACGTTTCGCGATTCTATAATGCACAAAAACTTTGTGCCTGGGATCTTCGATATCCCGATTCCTGATTGACTCCCAACATCGAGGGGTGGACTTCCCTGTCGGCTCTCCTTGACGGTGCCCGATTGCTGCCATGCGTCCCTCCAACGAACGACCCAGATCTCTTTCACAGTCTCACCGCCTCGCGTCCTTGCGCCTCAAGGTTTTGAACGGATTCTTTTTCCTCTTCCAACTCTCGATGCCCGAGTCCCCGATGTGGGTGATCTCGCGACACATGTCCTCTCCCCAATGAACGGTCCAGATCAACTTGTGATTTCGGGATCCTGGATATCCTGATAACTAAACTTCATGCAACTTCCCTTAGATCCGACGGCTGTCGAGTATCTATTCCAAATCTGACGACTCAGACCTGTTCTCCTTTGCACCTTTCCTACGCTTCCTCCTGGACACGAATCCACGGTCCATATTCTCTCGACCGATCAAATGGCCGATGTCTCTCCTCCTGAGGCTTAACCCCTACGCAACTCCTCTCGATCCAACGACTGTCGGGATTTCTTTGTGAGATCTGATGGCTGTCAGTCTCCTCTTGCTGTAGGCTCCTCCTAATCTCCTTCGAGATCCTTCCTGGACGTGAATCTTCAATGGTCTAGATATCTTTTCCTACCGATCTGATGACCAGTATTCCTCCCTCTTGAGCATGCACGTGCCTTCTTCCTGCCTTGGGAGAATTTCCAATGTTCTAAAGGCCTTGACCTTTTCTTCCTTCCTCTGCGACTCTACAGGTTTGAGCCTCACCGTGCGTTCTCCACGACGCTATTCCTTCTGAGCTTTTCTCTCTCGAACCCTTAAAGGATTTCGACATCTACGCTCCCTAACAGATTCTTCTCACGCGCTCGTTGGTGCTGTCCATCCTGAGCTCTCTTCCTTCGACTCCCCGAAGGACTTCCTTTTGACTCCTGCTCCTCTATAGAGTCTTCACGCACCCACAGTGCCACCTTTTCTGAGCTTTCAAAAAGACTCAGACCCCTAAGGGATTTTTTCCTTCTTCTCCCTCAGATGGAGAATGAAATGCCTCCCCAGCTATCCTTCTCTCCAACACCCTTTTTCCGAGCCTTCTGGGTATTCAGTAACCCAACAAAGATCCTTCATTGGATTCTTACTTCAACCCAGAACTCAAAGAGAGTTCTCTTCACTTCCTGTGCCTGCTTGTACACATTATCGATGCCCTCCTGGCGAAATGTCTTCTCTTCCCCAGAACGTTTAACAGTTCTGTTCTCCTTTTGCACTCCTGCACCTGCTCAATGCCCCTCTGGCAGAGTTCTCCCAGAATCCTCAGTGATTCTGCTTCTTCTTAAGAAATCACAACAGAGTTCTTCTCCAACGCAACCCATGAGTATGCTCAATGCCCACTTGGCAGAGCTCCTACAGAACTCACAGTTAAGTCTTGTCTGCAACTGTGCCTCAGATACACAGCCTTACCTTCTGAGGTGTTCAGTAACCTCACAGGTCTTCTTCCCAAGTTGATGACTCCAGTACTGTGCCTTAGCACATCTTCATCTGACTCCTCTGAGTTCATAAGTGCATCCTCTGTGCACGTCTCTCAGAACCTAAGCGTTCTGTCACACCCTCCTGGTATGAAGCCTCAAAGACCTTCAACCCTGAAATTAAAACAACTCCTGTAGAATGCATCAACAATCATACATTCACAGCATATACATAGGGAACACATATATACATGCATATACACAGAATATGCAGGAAAAACTGCTCTGTTATATTAACAAATGGAAAAATGCATGTATCTTTACAATGGTGTTCTTGAGCGCTCTCGGCTCTGAATCTACAACTTATCCATCCTACTCAAGATGAGGCATGAAAATCTCTTTTACCTGAGGGATCAATCGAGCGCTTCCCTCCAGGATTTACCTACTCTAATAAATTACATTCAATGGCTATCTAGTCTGCTATCCAGAACTAGATCTCAGCCGATCTACAATAAATGCCTATCTTATCTACAGCCTGTGCAAAGGCATGGCTTCTATGGCTCAACAACCTAAGCACATTTAATTACATTCATTTCAAATTCAAATGAGGCTAAACCTCCCTTTTAGCATATGAATGCATGCACACTGACGTGGTTGGTTGGTTGGCTGGCTACATGGAGAGATGCTTCTGCATCATACTCCATAGCTGCAAAAATCATGAGCTCCTTCTCATGAGATTTCCCTCCGAGCTGTTGGAAATCCTCCTGGATCCCAAATAAGTCTTTGGAGCTTTCCATCCGCTCCATCCTGCTGCTACTGCTACTTTTGCGGTGCTGCTGCTGCTGCTTCTTCTTTTCTGCCCAGCGTTTCCCTACTGGCAGTGTTTGCTGACTTCAACATCAGCTCCCTGATGTCCTTTATCACTTCATCCAGCTGCTCCAGTGGCTGGTCCTGTTGTTGCAGTCTCCTCAGCCGCAAAAATTTTTGGCCATTGGGTAGATCATCATGATCTCCCACGTCCTCTTCATTCGTTTCCAACTTCACCTGTTGGATGTGCCTTCTCTGCACTCTCACCCTTTCCTCTAGGGCTTCTATCTGATCCCACAGATCAACAAATAAAATGTTGTCTGCCTCTTCCTCTTCTGCTTCTGCAACCTCCTCTGTTGCATTCTTTTCAGCTTTCTGGCTGAAAATGCTGAGCCATTCCTCAGAATGCTCATCATCCTCTTCTTCTGCTTCCGCTGCAAATTTCCATGTTGCAGTATCTCCATCTTCGATGCTGAATGCGTTGAGCCATTCCTCAGAATGATCACTCACTTCATCTTCTCCTTCGGATGTCAGCTCCAATGCTACAGCTTCCTGCTTTTCAGCTCCTTGGCTGAAACTATTGAGTTGTTCCTTAGAACACTTGTTTTCTTCTCTTTCTTCTGCTTGGGCAGTCTCTAATGTCTGTTGCAATTCCCTTTTGACATTCATCTCCAGCTGTGACTGTTCCTTTGCTGTTGCACCATCTTCAACAAAATTTTCGGCCTCCTCCTGGGCAGATGGTAGGAATATTTCAATTCCTCCAATCATCAGAATATCATTTTGATCTTTTTCCTCTGTCAGTTGAATCTGCTGATCTAAATTCACATGTTCATCCCTGCCCACCTGGAAATATGGGATGCTTCCGCTAATTCCCTGGCAGATCATGAGATCAATCGATCCCATCTTCATCAGCAACCCCTGCTGAATTGGACTCTTCATCGAGCTCATGAGACCTTCAGATGGTCCCAAATTCTCATTTTTGCCCACCTGGCAGTTCAATACGCTTCCGTTGCCCTCCTGGCAGTCTTCGAGATCCCTCAGCGATCTCTGTTCATTGCCCTCCTGGCAATGTGAAATTCCATGTCTATCATCTTGACAGTCCATGAGATCTTCAACTGATCTCATTTCTGTTTCCTTGCCCATCTGGCAATTTGGAAACCTTCCAATGCCCTCCTGGCAGTCTATGAGATCCCTCAGTGATCTCTGATCATTCTCCTCACTGAGAATGTCTCCAATCTCTGGTTCACAGATGTAAACCATCTCCTCCTCTTCTTCGGGCCTGAGGTTTTCAGCATACCTTAGCCATCATCTTAACAGCCTACGTTGTTTTCTAGCCATCAGCTCCCTGACTGGCCAATTCACCTTTGACTCCTTCATGGGCCATTCATATACCCATCTCGACTTTTTACTCTGCCGCATCTTCATTTCGAGCTCCTCCATTTCTTGCTTTATGTCAGCGAGCTCTTCATCCATTTCTGTTGCGCTTATCAGCTCTGGCTTCTTCCGTTCAGCATGCTTATGGCGTTCAGTAACCATCTTGCTGTGTTTATCTGCCTCCCTAACAGATCTGTTGCTGTCACTCTGCATCCCTGAGTGTTCCAGCTTCATCCTACAGTCCTTGACTGTCTATGGACTGCTGCCTTCCGGCAAGAAAGTCCTTACAGAGTCTCCAGCACTCTGTCTTCCTTCCTTCTTTCTCTTTTCACCTGCAGTATACAAGTGAAGTTCCCACTCTGATACCACCTGATGCAAACGAGGTCTTCTCTCTCTAACACCCCGCAGGGTCTCTTCACCTGACCTCCTGCTCACATAGGATCATTTAAAATCCCTACTCTGAGCCTTCAACGGCTCCTTGGATTCCCTCGGGAATCACTGATGAAATCTTACCCAGATCCATAGGTCCTTTCTCACTTCCTCATGGCCTCTGCACCGGACCGTGACCAAATTCCCCACAGGAAAACCCAATTATTGAGCGCCCAGGATTTCGCTATCTCTGGGGTCAAAGGTTTCGTACCTCTCGAATCCCTGCTTTTCGATGAGCTCTCTGCTCAGCCTTAGCCCCTTCCGGCTATGCCCGGGTCCACGTGACCTGCTTTCATATGATCGCAGCCATATGCATCCATCGGAGTTCGGCACTTGCAATGTCACGATTCGCAAGTCCCTAGGATTCCCAATCCTCCGATACCCGATACGCTCCTTTATGCGCTAGCCTCCTAAGCTTAGCCCGTGTCCACGTGACCACCACCATGTGACCTTAGTCAACCTCTCATCGGAAATTCGAGGTTCACGGTTCCAAAATATGTGAACTCCTTATGCACGGGATCTCTGATTTGCCGATCCCCGATGTACCAAGTCTCCACACACTAGCTTCCTGACTGCATCTCCTAGCTAGCGTGACCACACCTCACAACCACAGTCTTACCTTGTCGGGGTTTCGGACCTTTCGGTGCCGAAATACACAAGTCCCCAGGACTTGCGATATACCGAATCCCCGATTCCGCCTGCCACCTGTCCTTTTCTTGCGTGACCTCCCCTGTGGCCCCGCTTCCATCACGATCGAGAAATCACGTTTTGCGATTCTACAATGCACAAAACCTTTGTGCCCGGAATATTCGATATCCTGATTCTCGATTGACTCCCAACACCGAGGGGTAGACTTCCCTGTCGGCTCTCCTTGACGGTGCCCGATTGTCGCCATGCGTCCCTCCAACAGATGACCCATATCTCTTTCGTTGTCTCACCGCCTCGCGTCCTTGCGCCTCGCGGTTTTGAACGGCTTATTTTTCCTCTTCCAACTCCTGATGCCCGAGTCCCCGATGTGGGTGATCTCACGACACATGTACACTCCCCAATGAACGGTCCAGATCAACTCATGATTTGGGGACCCTAGATATCCCGACAACTAAACTTCATGCAGCTTCCCTCAGATCTGACGGTTGTCGGGTATCTGTTCCAAATCTGACGACTCAGACCCGTTCTCTTCTGTGCCTTTCCTACATTGCCTCCTAAACACGAATCCACGGTCCAGATTCTCTCGACCGATCAAATGGCCGATGTCGCTCCTCCTGAGGCTTAACCCCTGCGCAACTCCTCCCGATCCAACGACTGTCGGGATTTCCTTGTGAGATCCGATGACTATCGGTCTCCTCTTGCTGTAGGCTCCTCCTAAGATCCTTCGAGATCCTTCCTAGACGTGAATCTTCAACGGTCCAGATCTCTTTTCCTACCGATCTGACGACCGATATTCCTCCCTCCTGAGCATGCACACGCCTTCTTCCTACCTTGGGAGAATTTCCAATGTTCCAAAGGCCTTGACCTTTGCTTCCTTCCTCTGCGACTCTACAGTTTTGAGCCTCACCGTGCGTTCTCCACGATGCTATTCCTTCTGAGCTTTTCTCTCTCGAACCCTTAAAGGATTTTGACGTCTACGCTCCCTGACAGATTCTTCTCACATGCTCACTGGTGCTGTCCCTCCTGAGCTCTCTTCCTTCGACTCCCCAAAGGACTTCCTTTTGACTCCTGCACCTCTGTAGAGTCTTCACGCACCCACAGTGCCACCTTTTCTGAGCTTTCACAAACACTCAGACCCCTAAGGGATTTTATCCTTCTTCTCCCTCAGATGGAGAATGAAATTCCTCCCCAGCTATCCTTCGCTCCAGCACCCTTTTTCCAAGCCTTCTGGGTATTCAGTAACCCAACGAAGATTCTTCAGTGAATTCTTCCTTCAACCCAGAACTCAAAGATATTTCTCTTCACTTCCTGTGCCTGCTTGTACACATTCTTGACGCCCTCCTGGCGAAATGTCTTCTCTTCCCTAGAACGTTTAACAGTTCTGTTCTCCTTTTGCACTCCTGCACCTGCTCAATGCCCCTCTAGCAGAGTTCTCCCAGAATCCTCAGTGATTCTGCTTCTTCTTAAGAACTCACAACAAAATTCTTCTCCAACGCAACCCGTGTATATGCTCAATGCCCGCTTGGTAGAGCTCCTACAGAACTCACAGCTAAGTCTTGTCTGCAACTGTGCCTCAGATACACAGCCTTACCTCCTGAGATGTTCAGTAACCTCACAGGTCTTCTTCTCGAGTTGATGACTCCAGTACTGTGCCTCAGCACGTCTTCGTCTGACTCCTCTGAGTTCAGAAGTGCATCCTTTGTGCACATCTCTTAGAACCTCAGCGTTCTGTCACACCCTCCTGGTATGAAGCCTCAAAGACCTTCAACCCTGAAATCAACACAATTCCTGTAGAATGCATCAACAATCATACATTCACAACATATACATAGGGAACACATACAAACATGCATATACACAGAATATGCAAGAAAAACTGCTCTGTTATATTAACAAATGGAAAAATGCCTATATCTTTACAATGGTGTTCCTGAGCGCTCTCGACTCTGGCTCTACAACTTATCCATCCTACTCAAGATGAGGCATGAAAATCTCTTTTACCTGAGGGCTCAATCGAGCGCTTCCCTCCAGGATTTACGTACTCTAATAAATTACATTCAATGGCTATCTAGTCTGCTATCTAGAACTAGATCTCAGCCGATCTACAATAAATGCCTATCTTATCTACAGCCTACACAAAGGCATGGCTTCTATAGCTCAACAGACTAACCACATTTAATTACATTCATTTCAAATTCAAATGAGGCTACGCCTCCCTTTTAGCATATGAATGCATGCGCGCTAACATGGCTGGCTGGCTGCATGGAGAGATGCTCCTGCATCACATGGGATATGAAAAAACCAATTTTTTTCACAACTATGCCAACATTAGGAAGTAAAAAATTACTATTTGGGAAATAAACAAGGAAAATGGATCAACGGAAAAAAAATTTCGAAGGTAGAAAAGGTTGCGATATCACATTTCAATTCTCATTTTAAGATACTCAGAAGGATCAAAATAGAAAAAAATAGTATACTGTCTTCCTCCTATCTTGAATCTATAAATGAAGAAAATAATAAGCACTTAATGGAGGAATCTTCAAAGAAGGAACCAAGACATGTTCTTCATTCACTTGAGAAGGAAGAGATTACAAGACCAAATGGGTGGCCCATGGAATTTTATCTTTGATTTTATGAAGTTATTGAGGATGATATTTTAGGATCATGGAAGAATCAAAGTAGTCAAAGAATATTCTTGAATCCTCGAGAACTTCATTTATTGCATTGATCCATAAGAAAAAATGTCCTCAATCATTTGAATACTTTAGGCTTATATCCCTATGCAATTCCTTCTATAATTTCATTACAAATATCATTGGAAAAAGAATAAGTAATATCCTTTCAATACCAATCTCTAGAGAGAAATTTAGATTCCTAAGTGATAGACAAATTCATCATGTAGTTGGGGTCGCTTAGGAGGGTCTACATTACATCAAAACTAAGAAGCTCCATGACTTATTAATCAAACTTAACTAATCAAATGAATATTATAGAGTAAATTGGCACTAATTTATACTCATTATTATGTAGGATTTCACCTTCCTATGGTAAGATGGATTGAAAGGATCTTATATTCTTTCTTTAAAAATGAATGGATTTACTTCTTCCTTGTTTATTAGAGGATTGATGAAGGGGTTTCCTTTATCCCCATTAGTGTTTCTATTGGTATTTAAAGGCCTTAGTGGGTTTATTACTTCTATTAGGGATGTTGAACAAATAAAAGGACCATTGGTAGGAGATCCATCTTTACAAGACTTCTTTTTATTGATGATGTCTTTCTATTTTGGTATTGATATTTTTATGTAGGCTACAAGGATGGAGGTAAAAAATTAAAAATATTCCATATCTTTCAATGGTATCCATAGTGTAATATTTGGTTGATCAACCTGAAAGAGGTTATATAATCTAATTGAGAAGAAACACAACTAATTTGAGAGAAGAGAAGAGAAGAAGAATCATAGGAGCAAAGTTATTCTCATTAACATCTGAAAGAATAATAATCATCCAAGGATGAATGAATAATCATTACAATACAATGAAATTGAATTCTATATACAATAATTATTCATGCAACTATGATATTCTTAACTACATGCAAGGCATGAGAGAACATGCCCTAATTATCCAATGTTAACTTGGCTTTTGCTAGACAAGTGGAGTAACCTAGCTCATGCATGCAAAGTGGATTAAACTAGTTCCTATAAAATATGGTCTACTCATGCAAGTGTGTACTTATTCCTAGAAAATAGTGATTATCCCTACAATGGGGGAAAGAGAGCTCTAGCTCCTAGAGAATAGGATTTGACCTTAGAATTAAGGAATGAAACTCTCCTATCCCTAGAAATATGGAACTTGCCTAAGATAAAAGTGGAATTTACCAATGGTGGTTTATGAGCCCATGGTTTTGGAAACTCATGGTATTCCATATGATGAAGCTCAAGTGCATTCCATGAGAGATATAATTACGTATGTGAGGGAAAATGAGATGGAAAATTATGCATGTACACCAACACTC
>JASDQU011404608.1:94673-119648 GCA_032191745.1 Picea mariana
ACTAAGCAACTTGCTCTGCAGTAGATGTCACCTTCACTCCCAAGTGAACTTGTAACTCTTTTAACTACTGCTCATTGAAGGATTTGGTAAAGATATATATTTTTGCAAATATTTGGTGAAGTGAATACAACAACACAATACCTACCTCTTCACATAGATGTTAGAAATATGTATTCACATACTCCCCTCCATTGCAAGTATCTAAGATCCTGATTCCATTTCATAATTGCTTCTTTGAAAGAAATTTGAAGTCTCTGTAACACTCAAAAATTTATGATTACTTCTTGATTAAGTATACCTAGGTATACCTTGACCAGTCATCAATGAAGGTCAAAACATACTTGGCCCTGCTCATGGATGGGTGAGGAAAGATAATAAATTTCTCACCCTTCTTGTTTATTTTATATAATTTGAGTTGAAGAAATAATGATTTATACTTGGTGAATAAATCCAAGATAATATCGAAGTTGCTCAGGCTCAAAATGATGAGCTCATTCTCCAACTAATGTATGTGCAACACATCCTTCTTTTTGAAGAGTCCTTCCAACTTGGTCCATACTTCATTGGGTGTTTCAATAGACTCGATGTGGAATAATAAGTAAGGATAAATAGAGAGAGATAACAATCCATATGATTCATCCATTCATTTAAACCATTTTTTGTTTTCAACTATGGAATTTGGTTCAGTCTCAATTCCCATTCTGATCTTGTATAGGCCTTTACTCTACAAGATAATAACAACTTTTGTCTTCCATTCATAGTATTTGAATGGAGTGAGGATTATCTACTAATACTAATCCATCATGCCCAGTGCACTTTAATTTGTGTCTTCCACCTACAAACCTGTATTCTACTCCCTTAGATTCAAACTTGCTCTGATACCATGTAAGATTTGACTGATCAACCTACAAGAGAATCTAGAATCTAATTGAGAAGAAATGCAATTACTTTGAGAGAAAAGAAGAGAAGAAGAATCATACGAGAAAATTGATTCTCATTAACCTCTAAAATAATAACAATCATCCAAGGATGAATGAATAACCATTACAATGCAATGCAATATATAATAATTAGTCACGCAACTATGTTAGGCTTAACTACATACCCTAATTATACAATACAGTTTCATGGGGGAGTTAACTTTGATTTTACTAGCCAAGTAGAGTAAAATAGCTCATGCATGCAAAGTGGAGTAATCAAGTTCCTCGAAAATAGGGTGTACTCATGCAAATGTGCACTTAATCCTAGAAAATATAAAGTATATCTACATTGGAAGAGAAAATGCTCTAGCTCCTAGAAAATCGGATTTGACCCTATATTTAAGGAATGAAGCGCTCCTATCCCTAGAAAGGTGGAATTTAACAAGGGATTTAAGTACCTATGAATCACCTTAAAACCTAATGATTATGGGTTTCATGACTCATTGGGGATAATGCCAAAATAGAAATAATAATATCCATTTGGTGTAATAAATGGTTATCGTTGGGAGGGGGATAATGCCAAAATAGAAAGAATAATATCCATTTGGTGTAATAAATGGTTATTGCTGGGAGGGGGGCTCACATTGGTGACATCCATATTGAAGGCTATGCTTGTTTATTTTCACTCCCTTACTTTCATCCCAATTCGAATCCAAAAGAAAATAAGGAAACATTGTTTTCAATTTCTGAGGAGTAGAAGGAAGTTGCAATGACGTTATGATAAATTTCTAATTTCTTGATGTAATTACCCTTGATAGTTCATTAAAAATAAATAAAAATTAAGTGTACTTTTCCAATAATTTTCAATATAATATATTTATTTTACAATGCATTCCTAACATTATAATTGATAGAATCCATAATTGTCACTAAAATTAATAACCACCTTCGAGCATACCTCACATTCATTACTTGTTATCCTTAAACCAACTAATATATATATATATATATATATATATATATATATATATATATATATATATAACTCTTAAAATATTCCTTTGTCATATTCATAACATTCATGTAACATTCCAAAGTACACACTATAAGATAACAATACAACTGGATAGTCAAGAATAAAAATATTTATATTTAATTTTATAGAGTTTAAATCATAGGTTACTAGTTGAATCTGTTCAACTTTTAATTAAAGGAATAACAGTTATTTAGGAATCAAAATTAACACATTAACATCAAAAATATTCTTATTGACTCTTTGCATACAACCCATAATACACAAATTGTGTTGTGAAACAATCAAGGAAAAGCACAATATAGAGTGTTTTCATTAACTTTCAGGATAATTCACTACTTGTAATTATCATAACGAGAATTGAAAAGTATTGTCATTGTTAAGCAACTTCGAGGTTAAGACAATATGTGATTGACTCAAAGTATTCTTAGAACGCTAAGTGTAAATTGCATAAAGGATATCCAAGGTTTACTAACATTTTATATAATTAGATATGATGTCTCTAACTAAGTAGGATTAGGAAGGTAATTATATAATAACGATTTCTTGCTAAATAAATAGTTAAATGTCAAATAAATCTCACACATATATATAATATAATTTATATATCTGTATTTTTCAAAATTCTAAGTAAAGGTCATACCTAAGAGTACATATTATCCTCATAACCCTGGTAATTATTTATATATATTGTATATAAATATGTGTATGTGTGTTTATATTTTTATGCTAATAATACTAGAAGATTACTAGATCTTCATTTTGTTCATTTCAAAGGTTCTCAGAGGTTAATATGTGATATATTAGATGAATGGTGGTGATGCTCATGCACATCATAGATTTTGGGTCATAGGCACATACTCTAATCACACCCAAAAACTACATCTACAGATGTGATTAATTACAAGAGAGTCGTCACATGATGACTGAGGGAAATTCATTACGAATCTCTGAAACTTATTAATCTATGTATTAAATACGAATGATAAAAATGATTAGACATTAGAGTTTACTATCTCCACATAGAGGTATGAGATAGTAACATCAATCAAAACTACCATTGCAAGTTAACTCCAATGAGTTAACTTCCATCCTTGTCACTCAAATTTATTCATTGCTATGAAAACTAAAAGAGATCATAAAAAATTCAGAAGAACTCGTTAATAGTAAATCTATAACCATTAAAACTCTAAACATGTGTGTGACATCATTATCTTCACATTTAATTCTATCAAAAATAAAATGGAGTACAGGTTAAAACCAATATATATTTTTCAACAAAACTTAGTTTACTTATTTTTATATATGTATACAAAAATCAAATTTGATGAACCTAACATTCTTGAAATCGGAGTTCCCAAGTAGTAAATTGAAATATATATATTACACCATTCATAGATGAGTATTATTATATATATATTTTTGTTTTTGGGCGGAATTTGCAAAACTGATCTCATAACTAGAATAGCAAGAGCTACACTATGGTTGGCGTACTATACCAAGTTAAAATTGGTTGGAGAGAATCAAAAGGCTAAATAAAATCAAGCTCCATGTTATGAGCGTTGGAAGTATAGGTGGGAACAATTTTGTTGTTCTCCACACGAGGTTTTATTGTTTAATGCTATAATTTATTTTAAGGGTTTATTCTAAATTTAAATTAACAAAAGAAAAGCATTTTGTATTTACATAAAACTGCACTAAGTTCTAGTGTATTGTAAACAACGACGCTTATATATCTCTACTGTTAATGGGGTTGAAAATTACAACGCAGAGATAAAATATTAAGGCTGCAGTAAAAATTTCGATATGAAATCTCATGACCCTAAATTCAATTATCGACATTCATTGCGCAATGAATGTCCAACCGAATTATTCCNCTATGCAAAAATTTATTTGACCGTTAAGAGTCAATCTTTTCCTTATTCTACTTGTTAAGAAAAAAAAAATATAAAACAAAATTTCGATCCTCAAAAATCTAATGAACAGTCGAAATAGAGGGTGTACAACCTAACTCTTTTTCATTAATAAATTTCACGAAAATGATACAACACCTCACCGAGAGATTATCGAACAAATTTAATTCATTTTTTCCAGGAGTGACTTACAGTAATTATCCAAATGCAACCATTTTAAAATTTCAACCAGAGAGGCATATGCAATTATATCGAAGGTCAAATATTATAATTTATTTCACATGTATCCTAATTTAATCTGGTATTACATAGAATTAAATAACAAGAAAACATTGTATCTAGAATTTGAAATTCGAGTTCTTTATTCAGAACATTATGTAAATTTACAGACCAAAAATTTCTCAATGAGTCATGAATATTACGACTTTCCTTAACATGAATATAAGTTCAGAAATGATATGAAAATTTCAAAAATGTTCAATCCAAAATTAAACAGTATATCACAACCTCTTTTCGTAATGTAATATCTAGAATAGAAAAATATCGTAACTGGAAGGAAACAATTGTCGAAGACGATATTTAATATGAAAGGAACCTGCGCCATGTCCAATCCTTCTCCTACCAATCCTAAGACTTCACCAACACCTTCCCAGCGAATTCTAGAGTATTATTCTTCCCCTTATCTCACCGAGCCGTAAAGGGGACATACAGAAGAAACCGAAAAAACAATAACTCCAATGCTTTCCTCGCAAGGAAGAGCTTCCACTCTTTCCACAAGCTTGGTATCCTAACTCTTACAAGTAAAACACAATCAACAAAATTTTGGCAGCATAAAAGTACTAAGAAAAGTGAGATGCTTTTCAATTCTCCTCCATTTCTTTTATAGAATTAATTTTCAATGAAACTTGTCCCCATGCACAACTAAATCATTTTTAATAATTAAATTAAATGATTAGTCACCCAACACATATGTCACACTCTCCCAAGGTTGCACATCTGATTCCTCTTTTTATTTTATTTAAAAGCTAATTTCCCTCACATTCCCCAATGTGTTCCTAGTTTTTCTCTTAGATGTCTCTTAATTCCCCAAATTCACATTTAATCAATGTCCCCTAAATAGATCTTAGTTTGACTTAGTTTAAGATTCTTATTTTAGTTAGACCTAGTGGTAGATTGACTCAAGATACCATTCTATGTCTACACCTATTCTCTCATGTTTTAATTTCTTTCTATTTTAAAAATCCCTTTTAATATTTTCATGCATGTATGTGCATTTACCCAACCTTTAAATTTGTATTCCCCTTTTTCCTAGAGTTTGATTTTATCTCAACTCTTTTCAATTTATTTAATATAATTATTTAGTCCCTTAATTAAACTTAGACTTAGACCTAGTCTCAGATTTGGGATTAGACTCTTGTTAGGTTTCTAAGTTTATAATTTAATGATTAATTAGTACTTTATTCTAAAAAGGTCTCAACATTTCATTATATATTTCTAGGCCATCTAGATTTATTTACTCACATTTAATTACGTGACGTGCCCTTCAAGACACACTTCTGTGCTCCAAGGGTGCCACTCACCTTTGAATGGTTTTGGAAGTTTTTTTGACCCTTGGAGTCAACACTCCATTCGGTCGACCTTGTGAGAGACTAAAGGCTTATAAGGAATACAGATTATTCCTTATTGTGCGTCCCTTATGTTTCCTCATGAGCGACTGTCTCGGTCTGCCCTCACGACATCGTGAACCTCTCTAACTAGGTAATCATTAACCTACAGTTCAGGTCATGGTGGGAATGCTAGTAAGCGGTGACAGGGACACTACCACACCTCTCCCTCAAATGTATTGTTTCTATTCATGACCCCTTTACTCCTTATGTGAGTCGGATTAGCAAGCATCGCCAAGCCTACATCCACTGACAATAATATTGTTAATAATACATATACATAAATCATTCTGTAATCAATCATATATCAAATGTGCATAAATTTAAATACTCAAACAAAATGCAATTCACTCCTAGACTCAATCCAAAGTCCAAGTAGAACTCATCAATAATATCTGTCATTACATATACATATGAACATAACAATAAATCGCAATACATCATCATCATCATATATAACTCATAATCGAAATGATATTATAATGTACCATAGCCAGATCACTTGCACACAAGTGTCCTCAAAGAAAAAGTCAATATAAGTGTGATCAGTAGAACGTGATGTTACATACACCCCCTCTTGTTTTAAACTTCGTCCTGAAGTTTGTACAGTCTATAAATGAAAGTAAATAAATGTATCTGACATAGATCTACATATCTAATATATCAAACACATAAGGAAATTGTTGACGCATCTCATATGCATCCTCCCATGTAACCGAGTGTGAACTATAATTGTCCCACTGGACCTTGACCTGATCGACTATTCGACGTCGTAGCTGTCGAGTGTGATGGTCTAGAATGTGGATTGATTCCGCCATGAGATCACCCTCATTTGACACCTACAAAGAACTCATGTCAATAACATGTGACAGATAACTAATATAATGTCATAAAACAGATACATGAAATACATCGTGCATATGCCTCAAAGAATCAGGAAAGGCTAGTTGATAATCCATGGGTCCTTTTCTTTCCACAAATTCAAAAGGTCCCACAAACCTAGGAGAGAGTTCAACACCCTTTCCAAATTTGATCGAACTCTTATGTGGTTTTACCTGCAAGAAAACTCTGTCACCAACCTCATAACTGCAGTCAATGTGATGCGCATCATCATAGCTCTTCTATCGATCTTGTGCTTATTTAATCCTCTATATTATCAATTTCATCTATTCTTCCATTTCTTCGATCACTTTTGGTCCTACCATAATTCTGTCCTCTAATCTGTCCCAACTCATAGGCGTCTGACATGGTCATCCGTAAAGAAATTCAAACGGTGCCATCTTAATCATACTCCGGTAACTGTTGTTGTATGCAAACTCTGCCAATGGAAAGAAGTATTCCCAACACTTTTGTTGATCCATCACGTACATCTAAAGCATATTCTCTAAGATTTGTTTCTTTCTTTCAGTTTGTCCATCTATCATTGGATAATATGTCGTACTAAAGTTCAGTTGTATTCCCAAAACCTCTTGGAAACTCACCTAAACTCGTCCTGTAAACACTGATTAGCGATCTGATATTATATTTCTTCATACGCCATGCAACCTCACAATCTCACTAAAACAAATCTAGATACGTCTGGCTCCTGATACATCGTACACACTCGAATAAAGTGTGCACTCTTCTTTATAGTGTCAATGACCACAAAAATCGAATCGTGTCTCCTTGTTGTTAGTTGAAATCCAACAATAAAATACATCAAAATGACCTCCCATTTTGATTCAGGAATCGCGTGTGGCTGTAAAAATCCTACTAGATGTCTATGTTCATCTTTCACTTGCTAATATTCTATACATCTCACCACGTAACTAAATATGTCCACTTGTTGGCACAGGGGCAGACCCAGGGTTCAAATCTAACAATGCACTAACAAACTCTAACTGCTGGCCCTTTCGGCAACACCTATGAAGCAGATGAAGTCTCACCCGAAGTAGTAATAAGGGGGTTGTAGGACACAAGTTTCTACAACCATGGGAAATCCAAGAGGATTCCAGAATAATCAACACAAAGTAGCTTAATAATGTTATTTTCAGCTACGCGAAGTGAGTTATCTATCTTATCATAAATAAAGGAAAATAGTAATGCAGTAATAGAATAACAGATAGAAAATATCACAACATCAACCATAATAACAACAAGATTTACATGGTTCACCCCCTCCCTAGGGATACATCCACATAACTGTGTTTATTGATATAAAAGGTAAACATACAGTTCTATGTTTGCACTTAGCTACAAATCCGTCTCTCTCTCTTTCTTTTTATTCCCTCTCCCTGTGCACCTAGCAACATAGTAGATCCTTGTACCCAACTGAAGATATCAAAATACAAACAAACACTTCTACAGTTCAATCTCTCTAGATCCACACTAATGACCACAAAAATTAACAACAACCCCTCTCCACTCTCTTAGACCTATATGTATCCTTCTATGACTCTTAGAAACCCTAGGTACCAAAACTGTAGGTCTAAAACCCTAGGTACCAAAACCCTAGGCCCCCATGGCCCGCATTTTGAGGACTTTGCCACCCTGTCCTTCCTTTTTCTCCACGAGGTGCTCCAAAGCACCTATTAGTGTCTTTTTTTGCTTGTTGACATGTCCACGATTCATCTTCCTTGCTTCTTTGTTTTCCTTGATCTTCTCCTTTAACATCTCACTTTTCCTTTACCTTGTTTCTTTTTTGTGCTCCTTTAACCACTTCGAACCCTCCTCAGTTTGTGTGCTTCCCGCGCAGTTCGTAATTTTTCATTCTTCTTATTTAATCTTTTCCTTCTTCCTTAGTAGATAACCAAGGGCCAACATACCTCTAACACTCACATGTGACTTGTCCCGAGTCACTACAGAGTCAAAGTTCCTGTATTACTTCGAGTATAGATTGCACGGACCAACCTATGCTTTCTTCTCTGTCCCTCCCTATCGTGCACAGACTGTCTTTTCTGTGTCTTTTACCCAATTTCAACTACACCTGGTACCTAGACCCTTCTTCCTTTTCTTTTACTGAGATCTACGGGGTAGCTGGTTGTCATAATACAACTTCAAACAACTCCCATTAACTAAACCATCCTTCCATTCTCCATTAAGAGTCTTCAATTGTGCAACTCCACCTTCTGTAACATAGGCAACCTCAAATGGTCTAAGCCAATGTGTCCTGAACTTTCCTGGATGCTTCATGAACTTGTCATACAAAAGTACCAAATCTCCTTGTTTATATGTTTTCTTCTTGATATGTTTGTCATGGTAAGCCTTTTCTCATTCTTTTTGTACCTGCTGATGAAATCCTGCAATGAACCTTTCTTCCTCCACTTCCATCAACTGCGCGAGCCTTTTTTGATTAGCGCCAGTGTCGTCCATACCTGTAAATGATGCAATTCTTAAAATAGGAACCAATTATTCCATAGGTACCACTACTTCCAAGCCATATACTAACTTAAAGGGAGTCAACATGGTTAAATTCTTGCAAGTAGTTCTATAAGCCCATAATACTTTTGGAATTATCAGATCCCAATCATCTCTATTAACACTGCAGATCTTAGTCAGCATTGTCTCCAATATCTTATTGAAGGATTCAACTGTACCATTCGCCTGTGGGTGGTATGGAGTGCTCTTATGATGGTGAACTTCGAACTCCTGAGTCAAGGATTAAATATTTTTGTTGATGAAGTGTGTGCCTTGATCACTCATAATGATCTTTGGGTATCTAAATCTGGTTATGATATCATCAAAGATAAACCGCACAGTTGTAGCTGCACTACAGTCCTTAAATGCTCTTGCTTCTTCGCATCTGGTCAAATACTCTGTATCAGTGATAATGTATCGAGCTCCTGTGCGCTTTCCTGGTGGATTGATCAGTCCCACAAAGTCAATAGTCCATTTTTCAAATGCTTGTAAGGTTAGATGAGGTGCTAAAGTAATATCATCCCTTCTAGAAGGATTCCCTATCCTTTGGCATACACCACAGGCTCTGTAGTATTCCTTAGCATCCTTATGTAAAGTGGGTCACCAAAGGCCGGCTCTGAGAACCTTATGCATTGTTGTTTTGCCTGCATAATGTCCTCTTGCAGTGCCTTCATGTCCTTCTGTGAGGATCAATGGTCTTTCAGAATCCATGACACATCTTTTTAAGATCTCATCAAGTTCCATGTTGTATAACTGTCCAACTATAACTTGAAAATCTGCAGCGCAGACTACCAACTGTTTCTTCTGAATAACTGTGGACTCACGAGGTGCCATTCCTATGGACAAGAAATAGACTATTTCGGTGAAGTGATCATTGACTTTTCTAATGGCCAACAACTATTCATCTAGTAGGGTATCTTCTAGGCTAGTAGGTTCCTCACCATGTTCTAACCTACATAAATGATCAAGTCCTTTATTCATTCTTCCTCGCTTGACCACGATCTCAAATTCATACTCCTAAAATAATAGTAGTCATCTGCATATTATCCCCCCCCAACACTGGCTTGTTGACTAAGTAATTCAATGCAGAATGATCAATGAACATCTTAAAATGTCCTCCCAACAAGTAGTGTTTAAACTTCTGCAACGCATATACCATAGCTAAGCCTTCTCTTTCAGTGGTAGAATAATTCCTTTCAGATGTAGAAATATTTCTGATAGCAAAGGATATAGGGTGGTCAATGTCTCCTGCACCTAACTATGCTAAGACTGCTCCTAATACAATGGATGAAGCATCAACATGAACATTGAACTCCTTAACCCAATCTAGAAAAACCAACATAGGCGCAATGACCATTTTCTGCTTTAGTGTGTTGAAGCTCTGTTGGCATTCCTCTGTCCATTGAAACTTACTATCTTTCTTTAATAGCTTCTCCATAGGCATTGTTATCTGTGTGTATCCATTAATATAATTTCTATAATATCCAGTGTGTCCCAATGCAGTGCGCAACTGTCTAACCGAAGTAGGAGGAGGTAGATTAGCAATGATAGCAATCTTGGAAGGATCTACCAACAACCCTTGTTTGCACACAATGTGTCCTAACAACACTCCAAAAGGTGAAAAGAAAATAGACTTCTTCAAGTCCAGGGCAAGTTGAGATTTCTTGCACTTATCTAACATTAATCTCAAACATTCAATATGATCTTTCAGTAGGCTAAAAACGGTCCAATCATCAAAGTATGCTTCCAAAACATTGTGTAAAAAGTCCTTAAATGCTTCAACCACTACCCTGGAAAAGATGGATGGTGCATTCTTCAAGCCAAAAGGCATCACAGTGTACTGAAAAGAACCCCATTCTGTTGCAAATGTAGTCTTATGTCGGTCTTCCTTAGAAATTTTGATCTGGTGATAGCCTGAAAATCCATCTGTGAATGAATAGACCTCCTGTCCTCCCACATTATCTAGAACCTCATCAGTAAAAGGTGTAGGGAATGGATCATGTAAACATGCATCATTCACTTTCCTTATATCGACACAGATTCTAATTTCTCCTAACTTCTTATCCTGGACCACCATAGGGCTAATCCATTCAGATTCTTCAATCGGTTCTATGATTCCTTCTTCCAACATTATATCTAATTTAATTCTAACTTTCTGCTTGTACTTGGGATTCAGTTTGTAAGGTCTCTGCTTGATAGGTCTTGCATCTACTCTCAAAGTGATCTTCATTTCTTCCATGGGCCCTTTAATGCCCTTCATGTCTGTGAACTTGGTTGGAAACAAGTCTTTATACTCATGCAATAGCTCTGTAATCTCACTAATAGTAGAATCATCCCAATAATCTCCAACATTTTCTAGCTTAGGTGTTTTTTCTGTTCCAATGTTAACTTTCTTAATTTTAATGGGCTTCCCTACGAAAGGTAATTCGATCCCTGGCCCTTCTATATCCCTTTTCCCTTCAGTTTTTGAAATGTTCACATTCCTAGGATCATCATCTTCATCAGCATTAATATTATAACAGTCGTGTAACCACTAAAGAGGTGTAGTCCATTCATCTTCTTCTTGATCAAAAGGGGGGTTAGATACTTCCTCAAATACCTTCTGTCTTATAATTTGTAAATCTTGATCTACTGTGGGGTAATAGCTTTCAAATACGAATGTAGATATAAAGTTCTTGGTCATACCATACCAATATGTAGTGGCTAAACACATTTCTGCTTGAAGATACCAGTTGATAGGCATAGTATCTAAGGTGTTAATGAACTTATGTACCCATTGTTCCCTGGGAATGCTGCTCCAGGATTTCTCATAACTTCGCACATGGTCCTTAGGACAACTTCGACCTATGTATCAAACTTCGCAACCTTCAGCTTGATCTAAAAAATGCACTATCAATAAGGTGCGACATTGTTCCCACTCCTCGATGTTCTTCTTATGCGTTCCCCACCATCTAGCTGGTGTTTCTTTGAAGGCTTCATATAGTGCCAACATCCTCTGTTGTACTGGTACAATTTTCTAAAATTCAACTAGAAATGTTTCTAAATGATTCAAGCCATCAAATGTAGGAAGATTAATTACTTCTGTGCCAATCCAACGAACTGCCTAGGTCAATCTGGCACACCTCTGCGTAGATACTTCATACATTATGTTCTACCAATTCTCCAATGATTTTTCTGAATCTAACGAGCATGCACTCTCACTTCGTCAACTTAGATTTCCATCTGCAGGGTTAATATAATCCTGATGTCATGCTATCAGTTTATAGATGTTCTCTAGTTCTTAGGTGTGATCTTCTTCTCTTATAGGTTCTGTGTATCTGCGGCCTTCATCATGATCAAGAGGTGCAATGAACTTAAGGCCATTACCATCGAATTCCATTCTTCTCTGTTTTAGGTCAACAACAGTCAGATTTTTGAAAACCCAATCAATTCCTAACAGTGCAGGATAGGGACAACTATCATAAACAATCTCGATCACTTTGAAATCTGCAAATGTCCTTACTCCATCGATGTCCACAGGGACATGTTCTAGTATTCCAAATGGGCTTAACGCCTGCTGGTTAGCCATCCTGAGCCTAATATGGGAGTAAATCAGTTTAGGTATTCCCATCAGTGCCCAAGTTTGCTTCGTCATAACATTTACTTCTGATCCCAAGTCAAGGACCACATAGTCCATGTCATAGTCTCCTATATGAGCACTAAGGTGTAGTTCCTTGCTTGTCCTCCTTTTCCTAGATACTTGATTCACATCTCTACTCACAAGATGATCTATTCTTCCAATTTCATACTGTCTTATCAGGTGTTGTAGTTCCTGCACAACTCTTTCATCTCTAATCAAATTGATACAAGTATATAAGAAATCCATAAGCTTTCTTACCTATTTTCCTTGCCTAAGTGGGACATACTGATAAAATTCTGGAGGCATATCACCTTCCTTTACTTCTGGTTGTACCCTAGATGAAGAATCTTGTTCTCCTACAAATTCTCTCCTTGCTTCTTCAAAAGTGTGTTTTTCCTTCCTTGGGTCAAACAATGGTGCCTTCTCTAAAGCTCTCCTTATCCCTGATCCATTTGTGGTCTTTCCTAGAGTCACCCTATCTTCTCCTATGACAACGCCTCCTCTAGTAATAAGAACAACTCTAGGTTCCTCACCGTGAGGTTCATCTGAAATTAGTTGGACTTGTTGGTTTCCACCTCGTTTTTCTTGAAGTTTGGATAACAATATTAGACAATATTCAATGACATGATCAAAGGAATTACAACAGTTTCAAGTAGTACAAGGGTTCTGATGATCCCTTGCCAAATGACCTAGCTAGGAATAGTTTTAGAAAATAATCTAACCTTGACCTCGACCCATGCCTCCTTCTCGTCCTCTTCCTTTGAATCCACCATGAGGGTTGAAGTTTCCTCTTCCTGGGAAATTGAACTGAGAATTATTTCCTTCTGACTGTATTTCTCCTTGAATTCTATATGTATCCCTTGATCTTTCATGCATGAGGTCATAATCCATACAATCCTTCTCATCATGCCTCACAGATTTACAGAATGTGCAATAAATATTGGTGGGTGTCTGGACATATTTCTGCATATAATAACATTCACCAGGGTGATGTCTAGTCCTACATACTTCGCACCATGGTATAGTAGACTGATTCAAAGGGTTAGGGGCTCCAGAGGCCAAGTATTCATTAAAAAATGGAAAATGTTCTTTGTCATGACCCTCTGATTTACATATGATACACTAGATGTATTCTCTTTTCTCTTTCCCTTTATCTTTCTTCATGTCCTCAACCTGTAAAGATAAACTAGTCAATTGATTCAAAATTTGACTCATACCTGAGCTAGATTCTCCTACATGGGTTGCTTCTAGTTTCACAGAAATATTTAATGCTTCATCCTAGGAGGTGAATTTTTGTTGCATCAGAGGAACTCTGATGTGTGGTAGTAGAGTAGCGATGGAAAATTCCTTATGTTGTTCATCCAGAATCTGAAAACTTAAATGTCCTATCAGGGTCTTAAACCTTTGATCAAACTCCCAAATAGGTTCAGTCACCTTCTGCTTGATTTCTTTCAACTCTGTAATGCACTGTGACTCCAAATTAGGCTTCTTGAACTTAGCACTCAACACAGTCTTAATGTCATTCAGTGGCTTAGGTTGTACAAATCCTGAAACAAACTTCATATACCATCTCAATGCGCGATCCCTCAAGGTATTACTAAAATGAGCTCTCTTAACATCTTCGTCGGTAACTTGCTTAATGATCCTTACAGCTTCGCATACAAACTAGTGTTGATCAGAATCCTCAGATCCATCTCCTCTAAAAATAGGTAGCCTCATTTCATCTTCCATAGATATTCCTTGGTTTCTCGACTGAGTATGTAATAAACTACTTGTAATAGTACTCTGATTTCTTTGAATACTTTGGTTACTCTCGTTACTTAATGCTGCTAAAACAAAAAGAGGATTAATAATACTTACTTCAACATTAGGCGTAGTCCCTGAATTTTTTGGTTGTTCTCGGCGAAGTCCATCAGTCTTTACTTCCTCTGCCCTTGTGAACTCTGAATATTCTTCATCTGATCTCCCTGCTTCTTCCCCACTGTAGAAATATTCATCTTGTGCCAAAGGTCCATAAATCTGCATAAACAAGTTCGCAAGAGGAACCTTCCTGAATGATCTTCCACTGTGCATGTGTCCAGCCTCTGCTTCGTTGTCGCTGTCTGAATTCTTGAGCATTAGCTTTAAAAAAATCCAACTGATTATTGTATCTTTAAGATATTCTCCTCATGCAGTAACATCTTAATATTCAGCTTAAAAAAGTGTAGAAACTTTCCTATAGGTCCTTTAAAGAAATATATCTCTGCTTGACTATACGATTCTACTCTTTCAATAGCAAACTCAATAATGTACCCTCCAATAGTGCTATCAAACCAGAGATCCACTGCTCTAGACACAGTGTTATCGAATCTCTTGACTTTCTTAATCAACGTCATTTTCCAAACCACAAGTGGTCTAGATATGATCTCAAACTGAGTTTCTGCTAATATGGATAGCCACTTGTATAGTTCCTTATGGAATACTCCAAAGAAAATCTTGTGTATGTTAGTAAAGATGTATCTTCCGAACCCGTATTTCATACTAATGCTAAGGTTTTTGTTCTGAGCTTTGACGAAGCCCCTTTCTTTCTCTTCTATTCACTTCTGAATCTATGTCTTCGATTGAAACCACCTCGACATTCCATCAAGAAGATCCCAGTCCCGACAATGGAACCATTTGTTGGCACAGGGGTAGACCTAGGGTTCAAATCTAACAACGCACCAACAACCCCTAACTACTGGCCCTTTCGGCAACACCTGTAAAGCAGATGAAGTCTCACCCTAAGTAGCAATAGGGGGGTTGTAGGACACAGGTGTCTAGAACTAGGGGAAATGCAAGAGGATTCCAAAATAATCAACACAAAGTAACTTAATAGTGTTATGTTCAGCTCCACGAAGTGAGTTATCTATCTTGTCATCAATAATGGAAAACAATAATGCAATAACATAATAACAGATAGAAAATAGCACAACATCAACCATAAGAACAACAAGATTTACATGGTTCACCCCCTCCCTAGGGATACGTCCACAGAACCGTGTTTATTGATATAAAGGTAAACATATAGTTCTATATTCACACTTAGCTTCAGATACTTCTCTTTCTCTTTCTCTTTATTCCCTCTCCATGTGCACCCAACAATAGAGTAGATCCTCACACCTAGCTGAAGATCTCAAAATACAAACAAACACTTCTACATTTCAATCTCTCTAGATCCACACTAATGACCACCAACAATAACAACAACCCTTCTCCACTCTCTTAGACCTCTATTTATCCTTCTGTGACTCTTAGAAATCCTAGGTACCAAACCCTAGGCCCCCATGGCCCACATTTTGAGGACTTCGTCACCCCGTCCATCCTTCTTCTCCGTGAGGTGCTCCAAATCACCTATTAGTGTATTATTTCTCTTGTTGACCTTCCCATGATTCATCTTGTCTTTTTTTCCTTTATCTTTGCCTTTAACGACTCACTTTTCCTTTACCTTGTTCCTTCTTTTGTGATTCTTTAACCGCTTTGACCCCTCCTCGGTTTGTGTGCTTCCCGCGTAGTTCATACTTTGTCATTCTTCTTCTTTAATATTTTCCTTCTTCCTTAGTACATAACAAAGGGCCAAAACCACTTTCATTCTTTTCTAGAAGAATAAAGGCTTTAGGTCTGCCTTCATTTTCATGACTCTCGGATGAGGCATGCACACTCCTCTATGAGCTTCGATCAAAATCAAATTCCTCAGTTCGTCGTTAGGTGATACATAAATTATGTCATTATACCTCAATAATCTGTCATTGTCCAATAAAGAACCTTCAAAATTTGGTACCATCATGGTATCTTGTCCAATATTATCCTTAACTTCCTTGTACCAATCATCGTCTATCTGTAACGCTAGAATATTTTCTCGAAGATTTGTCTTAAGAGGTATTACCGAGAATATGTGTGGTCTCTGACTCAACCCATCTGCTACTTTGTTCATCGTCCCTTTAATGTAAGTAATCTCGAAATCGTACTTGCGTAGTAGTTCTGACCAATGTCTTTGTCACACGTTTAGTCACTCTATGTATAAAGATGCTGCAATCCGCAATGATCTATCTTTAATTCAAATTTTCATCCAATCAAATAATATCTCCATACTCGTAAGGAATATACGATCACTAATAAATACTCATGTGTTGCATAGTTCTCTTCATTCTTTCTTAATTTCCTTGAGATAAGCGATCACTTGACCGTACTGTATCAAAACTCCACCTAGACCTTCCTTGGATGCATCCATGCATACTAGGAATTCTTTGTCCATGTCGGGGACCTTAAATATCGACGATGTCATTAAAAAATCCTTAATCTTTTGAAATGATTCCACACATTTCTCTTTCCATATGAATTTCTTGTTTTTCTTCTGCAATTCCGTAATTGGATTTGCTATCTTCGAAAAACCTTCGACGAATCATTGATAATAACATGCTAACCCCATAAATCTACGTACTTCTTGTACCTTAATTGGTGTTGGCCATTCCATAATAGCTTCTAATTTCGCTGGATCCACAGTGATACCTTCTCTAGATATGATATGTCCCAACTAATTAATCTTTGGCTGGTAAAAAGAACACTTCGATAGTTTCTCGTACAATTTATTTTCTCTTAGACACTATAAAAATAATCTCAAGTGTTCATCGTGCTCTTCTCTCGTCCAAGAAAAAATCAGTATATTGTCAATGAATACCTGTACAAACTTGTCCAAGTATTCATGGAATACCCTGTTCATCAAACTCATGAATACACCCAGGGCATTCATCAATCCGAATGGTAAAACAATAAACTCATGGTGTATGTAGATCATCTTAAATGCGGTCTTAGGGATATCTTCCTCATTAATCCATCATTGATAATACCCCGATATCAAGTCAATATTCAAAAACACCATTTCTCCTTTCATCTGATCAAATAAATCATCTTTTCTTGGCAATAGATACTAGTTCTTGATCGTTGCTTTGTTCAATTGATGATAGTCAATACAAAGTCTCCATGATCCATCCTTCTTTCTCACAAAAATAACTAGCGCACCCCACTGCGATACACTTGGACATATAAGTACCAAACCAACAAATCCTTCAATTTCATTTTCAACTCATGTAATTCTAGTGTCGACATCTGGTATGGCAATCTTGCAATCAATTTCATTCCATGTTTTAGGACTATTGTAAACTCCAATTCTCTTACTAGTGGTAAACATGGTAACTCTTCTGGAAAAACATTAGAAAACTATGATACTACATGAAGGTCTTCTAACCCTTCTGTGTCTCCCTTTTCATTTAGCACTAAGATAAAATATAAATTACACCCCTTGCACATACTTTTCTTAAATTGTAGGGAATAAATAAACCTCAAGGGCACTCCTTGGTTTCTTCCTACAATCACTCTACTCTGTCCCAAATAATCTGTCAAAATTTACCATTTTGTCTTGCAGTTAAGTATCACATTATGTGATTCCAACTAGTCCATGCCAATCATTATATCATAAGATCCTAATATCGTGACATAGAGGTTTTCCTTCATTGCAAAATCTCCCAAGTTAATGCTATAGTCCATAACCTTTCCTACAACTTTTTGTTTGGCACCCGATGCCATTTCTACGTATCTGAAATCGTCCTACTCGACTGCGTTTACCTTAATCCTATTAAGAATATCACTAGAAATAAATCTGTATGTAGCTTCTGGATCTATCAAAATAATAAAATTTTGATCGATGATCATACCTGACGTCTCGAGCATGGTGGACTGGTGCTCGGCCTGGCGGTCATTCACCGCTGCATGAATCCTGTGGGCCTTGCCCAAATTTTCAACTATAGTGAGTCCTAATGATTTGACCTCTCTGTACTTATCAATCAAACAATATCACTGGTAATGTGGCTTTCCACATGTCCAACATCCATTCTTCGTTTCGGTACTCCTGGTCCCCGAAATAGAAGTTGTTGGCCTAGAATTTTGCGGTCTTGGTTTGTTTTGTTGAACATGCCTAAATAATTGTTGTTGTGGACGGTGTTTTTGTTTTTGTTGTGGTGTTTTGTAAGGAGTCCTCTAATGAGGATTATATCATTGGGATGTCAATAGCATAGGGCCTAGGGGAATATCACGGTGCCCAGAAGTCTGTCTAGCTAGTGTTTGATGTCACTGCACTCTTGGTGTCGCTTGTCCAGTCTATCTAGAAGGAGCCCTTCTTGTATGTTTTTACCTTGTACAATATTTACTGCAAACATATTTTCAGTAAAAGAAGATAAAATATACAATGGAAAATACACACATTACACAGATATTTTTCCCCTGGAAACCCAAACCAAGAAAACCAACATATTCTATATTCATTCATCATGTTACATTGTTTACAATACAATATACATATAGGATCCAACGATGTCCAAAACCCTAAACCAATGACCTGTATTAGTGAAAAACCCTAATTCCTTAACCAGAAATAGAAAACCATCAGCAAAAACCATGTGCCAAAAAACCGCCCAACAATGGACATGAAAATCGAGGAAAAAATGTGACACATTTCTCGAGGAAAACAAATTCTTGGGGGTGCTTCCCCTGCACCCCCCTCAAACCCCCCCCATGCACCTGATGCAACATAAACATTACTAATCATGCAAATAATATAACACATACCAAACATTCTCCCACTTGTTGTTTTCTTTGGATACATGGGGTTTACAGGGTTACACAGTCAACAATCCATGGCAGCAATGCCCATGGATCCTTAACACCAAGAGAAATTCTCAGTTCTCACGGATTTTGTTAATGAATCTGCAACATTCTTCAAAGTTTCCACTTTCATTAACAACGCTTTCTTTTCTTCAACCATGTCTCTCACAAAGTGATATTGAAAATAAATATGCTTTGTCTTTGAATGATAAGTCAGGTTCTTCGCTAGAAAAATTGCACTCTGACTCTCACAATCTATCCTTATAGCTTGTTGTACCAACCCAATACCTAAACACAATATTTGTAACCATATTGATTCCTTACTTGCATGAGTGGCTGCCATATATTCAACTTCTGTAGTTGAAAGTGCCACTACAACTTGTCTTTTTCTCATCCAATTGATTTCTCCTCCAAACAGGTTAAACACATACCCGCTTGTAGATCTACTACGATCCAAATCTCCAACCCAGTCTGCATCCACAAAGACATGTATATCGAACACTTTGTCCAATCTTTTTCTTCCTTGGTATCACAATCCATAGCTAGCAGTGCCACGTAAATACTTGGAAACGCATTTTACTGTTGTCCAATGCTCCTTTCCTAGTTTTGACATATACCTGCTCAAAACTTCCACTGCATGTGAAACATTCTGTCTAGTACAAAAAATTGCATACATCAAAATGCCAACTGTACTCACATATGGAACACGAGACATGTCCTCCTCCTCTTCCTGTGTCTTGGGACATTGATCCGCATATAATGTTACACCAACATGAATAGGGACCTTTACTAGTTTACATTCCTTCATATTAAACCTTTGCAATATTGTCTTGACATATTTTCTCTTATTTAACCAGAGTTTCCTCTTTTTTCGATCTCTTTTAATTTCCATGCCCAAAATGAAATTTGAAGCAACGAGATCCTTCATGTCAAATTTATAGGACAACTAAGTTTTCACATCCTGGATAATCTCCTTGTTGTTTCCTATCAGCAGCATGTCATCCATATATAAGACCAAATAAATCAAGTGATCACCAATTAATTTAAAATACACATGGTGATCCTCTTTGCTTCTTGTGAATCCAAGTCCCATCATATAAGTATCAATTTTTTGATACCACATCCTTGGTGATTGTTTTAAACCATACAGGGACTTTTTTAGCTTGCATACCAGCTCCTTTTTTCCCTTCACAACAAAACCTTTTGGCTACTTCATATATATTTCTTCTTCTATATCCCCATGTAAGATTTTTTTCTTCACATCCATCTATTCTAATTCAAAATCAAATGCAGCAGTAGCAGATAAAAAAAATATTATAGAATTTAACTTGGCAACAGGAGAAAAAGTTTCACCAAAAAATATTCCCTCGACCTGGGAATAACCCTTTGCTACTAATTGAGCTTTGTATTTCTCCACTTTTCCTTCTTCATTCAACTTCTTTTTAAATACCCATTTGTTTCCAATGGGATTTCTTCCATTCAGAAAATCCACTAGATCCCAAGCCTCATTCTTATCCAAGGATGCCATTTCTTCATCCATAGCCTTTTTCTAGAGCTTTCCATCCTCTGAATCCACTTCCTCCCTGACAGTTCTAGGATCATCATCATTAATAGCCAAAAAAAAATTGAATGGAAATTAGATGGAGTATATCTTTTTGGTAGCCTTCTTTCTCGAACCAATCTCCTCAATACTGGAGTATGAGAATCTTGTTCTTCAGATTCATGTTCTTTTGTAGAGCCTGATTCATCATCCTTTAAATCAAACTCTTTTTTCTCTGGTTCTTCCTTACTTGGTAGGACTCCCTATTTAAAAACATCATTCATTTCTCTAAATACCACATCCCGGCTATACACAACCTTATTAGTTTCTAGGTTCCAAAGATTATAACATTTGAGACCATCTTTATACCCAATAAATATAGAATTTTTATCCTTCTTATATAGCTTACTCATGTTTTCCTTTGGAACATGAACATAAGCCTCACAACCAAATACCTTGAGATGTGTGAGAGAAGGTTTCTTACCAATCCATACCTCCTGTTGAGTCTTGTCATCCAATTTTGATGAGGGTGATCTATTGACCAGGTAACAAGCAATGCCAACTGCCTCTACCCATAATTTTTTCCCTAACCCGACACCACTGATCATGCACCTTGCTTTTTCCATCATCGTTTTGTTCATCCTCTCTGCAAATCCATTTTGATGAGATGTATACGGAGTATTCTTTTGCCTTGCTATACCGCACTTATAGAATTCTTCAAATTCATTCTCATAGAACTCTTTGCCATTATCAGTCCTCAACACCTTAATTCTTTTCTCTGTTTGATTCTCAACAAGAGCCTTAAACTCTTTAAACCTGTCAAATACTTCAGATTTATTCCTGAGGAAATATATCCAAGTATTCCTTGATAATTCATCTATGAATGAGACATAGTACACATATTTTCCCAATGATGGGACTGACACAGGTCCAAAAACATCACTGTGAACTAGCTGTAAAATTCCTTATTCCCTCATTGCACCATGGAGGAATCTTACTCGATTCCTCTTCCCATATACACAATGTTCACATAAATCAAAATCCAGAGAGAAGTTAGACATACCTTCAACCATACCTTCACCGTGTAGTAGTCAAAGACCCTTCTCTCGATATGCCCTAGTCTTTGATGCCACAACATGACCTTTTCTCCAGAGACTGTAGAAGTTATTTCTTCTTCAAATCCAATATCATGAACAATGGAACTATTACAGCCATCACTAATAGTGCTTCCTTGCATCTTATACAAGATTCCAAACCGAACTCCCTTCAACAACACCATTGCTCCTTGAACCATCCTACAGGTTTCCTTTTCAAATATTGTTTTTACCCCTGCATCGTCCATTTTTCTTATAGAAATAAATTTTTTGGCCAAATCTGGGATGTGTAGAACACCATGCAGTGTTCTAATCCTTCCATATATGAACCTCAACTTGACTTTTCTTCGTCCTATGATTTTGTTTTTGAAATCATCACCTACGAAAACATTACCTCCATCATACCTTTCATATTCATAGAACCACTCCCTATGGGGAGTCATATGAAAGGTTTCACCTAAGTCAACCAACCATGCCTCATGATCTACATGTGTGCTTGAAGAAGAAAAGTACACATCCCCTCCTTCTTACTTGGAGGTCCTTTCTTCTGTAGATGGAGATTCTTCAGATCCCTTCTTTTTCTCAACTTTGTATCTACACTACTTCTTGTAGTGCCCTTGTTTTCCACATCTCCAACATACCTTTACAAAATTTCTGGGATAGTTATATCTACCCTTAGACTTAGATCTCCCATTTGAGAACTTAGATTATTTCTTTCCTGGGAGCATCCTCTTGAAAATAATGTATGCTATGTCCTTCCATGTTCTTTTGTCTCATCTCCTCCGACAAAAAGGATGACACCACTTCATCAAACTTCAAGGTAGTTGTATTACTACCTATGGCCACAATCAGAGTATCCCATGAGTCTGGTAAAGAACATAGTAAATTGATACACTTATCTTCATATAAAATTTTAATATCAATAGATGCTAACTGACTTACCACAGTATTGAAGGAGTTCAAATGCTCTTCCACCGAGTCTCCATCTCTCATCCTCAGATTATACAAATTATTTCTCAGGAATAGTTTATTTACTAGGGACTTAAACTGATACAAATTCCCCAACTTATCCCATAAATCCTTGGGTGTAGCTTCCTCTGACACATTCAATGATACTAAATCTAAGAGACATAGTCGAATTCTTCTCTTCTCCTTCCGATCCAAATTTTTCCAGTCATCTACTGAAGTTCCTGTAGGTGCAGTACCTAGATCCACCATAATCCACTGATATTTTTCCACCAACACTCCATCTTGAGATTTCACAACTCAAAACTTTTCCCATTAAACTTCTCGATCTCCATTTTTGAATTGCTCGCCATTTATTTTCATCTGAAAAATCAATACCACAGATCTCCCACTATAACAAGGCTTATCACAGTCCTGAGCCAAACCATTGACCACAAAGGCATCCCCCTGAAGCCAACAAAGCTATGATACCAAATGTATATTTTAACCTTGTACAATATTTACTGCAAAAATATTTTCAGTAAAAGAACATAAAAGATACAATGGAAAATACACAAATTACACAAAGATTTTTCCCCTGGAAAACCAACATATTCTATATTCATTCATCATGTTACATTGTTTACAATAAAATATACATATAAGAGCAAGAGGCATCCAAAACCCTAACCCAATGACATGGATTATTAAACAACCCTAATTCTTTAACTGGAAATAGAAAACCATCGGCAAAAACCATGTACTGAAAAACCGTCCAACAATGGACATGAAAATTGAGGAAAAACTGTGACACGTTTCCTAAGGAAAAAAAAAATTCTCGACGGCACTGCCCCCGAACCCCTGCACAGGGGGATTTGTCACCTCAAACCCCCACCCCCTCCCATGTGAAAATAATATAACACATACCCAACACTTCTCTGACCTCCATTGTTCAACTATGAGGGCCTTCTGAACTACATCATGCAACGTTTGGGACATCAAGATCCACACACTTGCACGAATGTTGAAGTTAAGGCCAAACACAAACTTGTTGGCCTTTAAATTCTCTGTGTTCATATGTGGAGCATATCTAAGTAGCTCCATGAACCTGGCCTCATACTCTAGTATCACACAACTACCCTGTCGTAAGGCATTGAACTCATTGAGCATTGAATTCATTAGAAAGGTACCTCTCCCAGAATCGTTCCTCAAACAATTCCCATGACATGTCTTCAACGACCATGTTTAATTGAGGTAGAAGTGTCTTCCACCAAAGTATATCACTCCCTTTCAATTTAAATACCTCCATGCATACCTTCATGTTGGAGGTATAATCATGAAGTGAGAAACACATCACCATGTTCTAAAACCATGCCTCGGTGGATAAGCCGTCCGTGGAACCCCATAACTCAGAAAAATTCACTTTCTCGAGATCTCTGTGTATACTAATACTACCTGTTGGAGTGTGTTGTGAACCCTCATTGGGAACAAATGATCTGCCCTCATCTCAATCCAGGCGGTTGATTAATGCCTCTGACATCCTCTGGAAGGATCTCATCATGCCTACCACATCACCCACAACAACCTTCTCCTGCTCAGTAGTCTAGTCATCTACTTGAGGGTTGGATCCCTCTATTATGGATAATCTCGGAGGAGGAACACCTCTTCCTCCCACACCATGACGTCTACTTCCCCTACGTCCTCTAACCATGATTACCTGCATGGAAAATTTCAAAATTTATTAGTGATACATATTTAATCATTTTATTTAACACAATGGAAGGCGTAACGGGTCTGTCGTCGTAGAGTTGAACCCACTCCGATACCATATATAACAACTCCTCGAGATATACAAAACAAGTAAACAAGTTGCAACGAAGTTACGATAAATTTCTAATTTCTTTCGTATTAATTTTTTATTTATTTATAACATATTGGTTAAAACCTAAGAATTTACCATACTATTTAGTAAAACTATTGAACACAATGCTAACATTAGATGGTGATATAATTACCCTTGATAGTTCATTTTTTTTTAAGTGTACTTTTCCAATAATTTTCAATATAATATATTTATTTTGCAATGCATTCCTAACATTATAAATGATGGGAATCCATAACTATCACTAAAATTAATAACCACCTTCAAGCATACCTAGCATTCATTCCTTGTTATATA
>JASDQU011404609.1:4057-14723 GCA_032191745.1 Picea mariana
ATATTATCATAAATAACATAAATTTTCTAGCTATAGAAAACAACAACATTAACAATATAAACTATATGCAATGCACAAAAAATATGAAGGTGAATTCACCAACAACCTCTCCGAGCAGGCCCTTCCTGAAGAGGACTGGTAAACCCCTTATTTACAACTTGAATTAACTCAAGAGAATGATAGTCTTTTTATTTCATAAAAAAATATTCAAAATTACAAACTCTAATATGCAGCTCTTTCAACTCTAGCTATAAGAAAACTCAAACCTATAATTGTCCATCCTAATAGATTTGCAGGTGGGAATATTTATACTAAGAAATAATTGGATCTCTATTGAGGAGTCCAGACTATGAACCAATAGCCTTACCCCAAAAAATGCTAGTTCCTCCTTCATTAGTTAGGGTGGTTCGTTGGGGAATGGGATCTTGGGGTGCATGATCTCTTTTTGGTGCAGAAACAAAGATATTATTTGAGGATCCATGGAACCATTATTTCTCTTAATCTAATACATTAAATGGATGATTTGGATTGTGTGAATATCTCCCTCATTATCGACCCAAGGTGATAGGCCTACTAGAGAACTCATGATGCTATTCCCTTCATTAGTGATATACTTTAATTGGGTTGTCGTAGAGTGCAAAACCATCTCCCTTTTCCTAAAGTTGGGGAATTAGGGAAAATTTATTTGTTGGAAATTGGTTTTCATTGATTTCAACCCTAGAAGAAGCATTCAAGTGACGAATCGTATCGATGTCCAAGATCAATATTGCAAGATGAAGATTGTTGAAAGATTTGGATACCCTATATTTGAGGGCATTTTTACCCTAAATAAATAACTCAAATGGAATAAAAAGTTACATGGTTGTGAATTATATTCCGATACCTTTCCAACGGTATATGGAAGTCCCTCTAACTCCTTAGGAATGAGGAGATATGAATTTTTTTGTTCGACAATCCAGCCAAAAAATTGAGGACGGTTCAACTAGGTCGGCCCAGAAAATAAATATAGGGATACAACTACTATAAATACAGGATGGATTTTTGCATTTTTAGAGTATCCAAGTTTGTGATATCTTAGCACAAGTTTGGTAGTGAAGGAGTTGGGAGGATAAAGAGCTCTTATGAAGGATATTTTCTAGTCTTATGGTGATGTTTTGATCATTGCTATGCAAGGATGATTTTAAGGATGGAAATTTAGATTAAAATGTAGAAACATGGGCTAATATTACTAGTCCTTAATATGCAAAATGTAAAATGTTTGGCGATATTTTTTTAAAAATATTCAAATTTCTAATGATTTTATATACTTTCTATAAAATTTTGGCAATTTTTAAGGTAAAATAATTTTATTCTATGGAATTTGGGCGAATCATTTTTAGAAAAAATGGAAATTGGCAAATCATTTTTTGGGAAAAGCATGGAAATTAGCCCATTTTCAAAATTTATCCCCTAAAATCATCTATGTTGCTATGGGTTCGCTATAATATGGAAGGTTGATTCTTTCCACAAGGTTCTATGTGGTTGTTGGGGTTTATGTGTGGACCTAGGTTCTCTAAGTGGACACAGTTTCTTAGTGGAACCAGTTTGATGATGATGGTGTATCAATGACAGTGACAACGACAGTGACAATGATAGTATATGTGGACCTAGTTTGATGATGATTATGATGTATCAATGATAGTGACAACAACAAGTTGATTCTATCATTTATATTCAAGGGTTGAACGAAGGGGAAAGGAAAGGGGGTTGTAGCCTCCTTACAATTGGTGCCAGAGAATATAGGGAGTTGGAGCTTCCTTCAGGTTGTAGCCTATAAATTAGGGGGTTGGAAGCTCCTTCCAGTTGGAGATGGAGAACTTGGAAGTTGTAGCTTCCTTTGAATAAAATCTTTTATTACATAAGAAAACATTCAGTGGATTTTCACTTATATATATATTGTGTATCTCTTCTTTTTCTCTTTATTGGATATATTATTTGATTGGAAAGTAAAGTTATAAAAGTGATAAATTGTACTTAATACTGAATGACTCCGCCCTTAGTATCAACGGTATCTATAGCTTCAACTACTACTTTTCTAGGGTTGTTGTGTCAATTGATTGATTCCCTAATTCGTTTCTAGCAAATAATTTCCTTCTCCATCACATTGATGAGAGCATGTAGGCTTGTCCTTCTCCTTGCTATATCTAGGATAGATGTCAATGGAAAGATCGAAGATGAAAAATAAACGATTTACATTTTCCCACAACCATAGTAGTTAAATCTATGGGGAATAAATCATCAACAATCATATCACAAACCCATACTCTTCAATAATAGGAAAACTCAATAAGTTACACATAACAATATCATGAAATGAAACCAAAATAGATTATTACAATCTATTCATCAACACATCATCATTAGCTACAAAATAGATTAGTTTAGTAGATATTCGACCAACCAATAGACAAATTGTAAGGTCTTATGGGAGCTAGTTATACAACAAACTAATTCAAGATCCCATCAATAGGCTCCATAGATACTTTAATTTATGTGAAATCATCTTAACCCTCATTTATTCAAAATTCAAGAATCCTTTAACATTAAAAGCATATGGGAAGTTCGAAATATGTAGCGAAATGGATTTCTTGGTGCTTTTCATGAAACAAAATAGGACGGGGTCTCCCTTTCCACCAAATATGAGGGGGAAATTTACAAGGCCAATGTTTATTAGAACTTCCAAAGCTCCAAGAAAAATATTTTTGTAAAAAGGGAATATTCTTATGGAGGGACCTTCGGGTTTGGAAAATAGGATGGGGGTTGAATATAAGACTTTAGCAAGAGAAAAATTAAACACCAATATATCATGTCACTATTAGAGAGATCTAGAACCTCAAGTAGGTAAAGGGTTGTTGTAACCTAGGTTTGCGCCCCTGCCTCTCCTCTCTCACTTCCCTATGACTTTGCCAAATTTTTTCTCTTCTGTTTGATAAAGTCGATTCCCCATATGTTCAATAACTTGGTTTTCTTTGTTGGATTGCTTGACTGATTCTTTGCATAGAGTTTCTCTATTTTTCTTGAAGGATAAACACATATTGTGATTTGGTTCGAATTACCTGCCATCTTGTTTCCCTTTAATTGAGCTTACAGTAGGTCAGTCGAGTATGTTGTATGCATAGGGAAAAACCATGAGAAAATGAAACATTCAGAACATTCCATTCCGGGCTCAGATGGTAGGATTAGATAGATTAAAATTGCAATGGTGAAGATCCAATAGACCACCCAGATTGATGGTTTTCGTGCATTTGGAGCATAGAAGTCGTGCAAGGATTAAAGATGAGACATAAGTCCTGATAGCCTACCACATTTCCGGGAGATTTCCAAGAACAACATTCATAAACTCCTGAAGCTTGAACTCCCGAAGTGAATTTGGACCGTCCAGATCCAGAGGCCATGTGGAGGTGGATCTCACACTTTGGAAATACGACACTCCAGAGGATTGTAAGAACTAGGCATTGAAAAGGCATGAAGCCCGAACTTCCGAAATCACGTGCTTATATGAAATCAGGTCACCACATCACCTCCACTCACTACTTTCTCTCATCTCACCACCCGACACTTGTTCTCCACACACACTTCTGTCACCTCCTACATATCTCTCTCACCTTTCATTACATTGCACCCATCTTCCAACGCCCGATATCGTCCAACTCTCTACATCTAATCCTCCTCTCACCACATGCCACCTATAAAAATTCTGCCCAGATTGTAGATCGTGACCATATCAACGACCACGGTTCATTTTGGCACCGCAACATGCTCGGGCATTAAAATCCTTGAGTGGGTTGAAATCTAAACCATGGTATCACGGGAGAGCTATGTGGCAGCTTAGAAGGGATTTCGGGACCAAATGTGACGTGGACCCAAACCTCCCTTGACAACTCCCGAAATCATGTGCTTGTATGACATCAGGTCACCACATCACCTCCACTCACTTCCATGTAATAAAAATCCTCTCATGTCATCCCCTATTGGTCAATTGCCTCCACGTCCTCCTGCTCACAACCAGTCATGTCTTCTCCAATGACCGATTGGCTGACGACAATGAAGTTGTCCGGGCACATATGGMAACTAATGGGTCAAAATGGAATGCGCTTAGTTACTGAAAGCTYTGTTATAGACAGAGAGAATGGAGATCATCCCAGGTCGAGGATCGTTGGTTCTGGAACACTTCAGAAGACTACCTCTTCCTTGAGCATATAATGAAAAGATCTGTACTGACAACCTGTTATCCTCTAGAGGCCTCAAATAGCTTGCAGGCATGCCATTACTCAACACAAAACCTTGTTCAGTCACTCCTAATGTTTCTGCCAATTACAGTTCATCCAACTTATGCATCAATTCAGTCTCAGAGACAGTAGCAGTTTTATTTGTTCAGTTCCATAATGCTTTAGGTTGAATTAATAAGTGGTCTTCTGTGTGTGATAAGAACCACTCTTTTTGATTAAGTCTAGTGTGAAGCGCACATTGTTGTACTCCATGCAATGTTTTAGTTAAGTTAATGATTTGTTCTACAATTAGTTATCTAGAGTTAGGTCTCAGTCCCAGATAGACAAGAACCTTTGAACTCTRTTAAATATATAGCCTTTGTATGTTTTAGGGGTTGGGAGTTTTTGGAAGAAAATAAGAAGCAGCAGAAGAATTGGGTTTGCTCAGTTAATTGTAAAGTGCTCTATCTAGTGAATATATGTTGATGATAGTTGTGTTCTTTACTCAAATTTTTATGTGTTTATTCTTATCTTGAATGCATATTTTGTGATGTGTGCAATGTACATTTCCTTATTCTTTCGGCTACTGTTATATTCTATCTCTTATTGATTATGCAACATGTTATATAACTATTGTTCAGTGAAATATCCACTATTTTGCAATCTGTTGAATGATTTGCATCTAGATATTTGTCTAACTCTTGAGATATTATTTTAAGTCTTAGTTTTCATGCAGCAAGTGATTCATTGCATTACTTATTGTCGTTGTCTATGTTTGTCTTCCCATACCCTCAGTTTTCATTTAACACCCATACCATTAGCAAAGGAGAACCTAATTTTATACTATGTGGCCTGTCCAACCAGAGTACCATCTTTTCAAAACCTATCCTTAAGCTTACCAACAAAACCTACTTGTAAAAAACCAATCATTACAAACTTGAGATGGCCTAGATTCACCCTTTAACAGTTAGGTGCAAACTTTAGGACCAACATCTTCTGGTGTCATTGCCGAGGAACGAAATAACGAAATATCTTTCCCTGGGAGAACGACATTGATTAGCTCTGACCTTTGATGGTGAAAAAAGATCAGACACAGATAGACTACCATATTTCACCTGGCGACTCCATTGAGTAAAATTTAAGAAAGAAATACTGGCGCTCAGAAAAGGATTCAACAGATCCAAATCTGAAAATAGCAAAGCCAAGATAGCTCATCTTGTAAATTCTAACCTTTTACAATATCTACTGCAAACAAATATTCATTAAAAGAACATAAAATATACAATGGCAAATACAAACATTACACAGGTATTTTTCCCCTGGAAACCCAAACCGGGAAAACCAGCATATTCTATATTCATTCATATGTGATACATTGTTTACAATACAATATACATATAGGAGCCAGTGGCATCCAAAACCCTAACCCAATGACCTAGATTAGTCCACAACCCTAATTCCTTAACTGGAAATAGAAAACCATCGACAAAAACCATGTGCCGAAAAACCACCTAAATATGTGACACGTTTCCTGAGGCACGTGACACATTTTCTGAGGTAGAAAAATTTTCGTGCAAAGAATATAACACATATCTAACATTCTCCCACTTGTTGTTTTGTTTGCATACAGGGGGTTGCAGGGTTACATAGTCAACAATCTAGGGAAACAATTCCCATGGATCCTCTACACCAAGAGAACTTCTCAGTGCTCACAGATTTTGTTAATGAATCTGCAAAATTCTTCAAAGTGTCCACCTTCATCARCAATACTTTCTTTTATTCRACCATGTCTCTCACAAAGTGATATTTAATATCAATATGCTTTGTCTTTGAATGATGAGTTGGGTTCTTCGCCAGAAAAAWTTCACTCTGACTGTCACAATCTATCCTTACAGCTTGATGTACCAACCCAATACCTGAACACAATATTTGTAACCATATTTCTTCCTTACTTGCATGAGTGGCTGCCATGTATTCATCTTCTATAGTTGAAAGTGCCACTACAACCTATCTTTTTCTCATCCAACTTATTGCTCCTCCAAATAGGTTAAACACATACCCACTTGTAGATCTCCTATGATCCATATCTCCATCCTAGTTTGCTTCCACAAAGACATGTATATCCACCACTCTAACCAATCTCGGTCTTCCTTCGTAGAACAATCCATAGCTAGCAGTGCCATGTAAATACCTGAAAACCCTTTTACTATTGTCCAATGCTCCTTCCCTAGTTTTGACATATACCTACTCAAAACTCTCACTGCATGTGTAATGTCTGGTCTAGTACAGACCATTGCATACATCAAACTGCCAACTGCACTCGCATATGGAACACAAGACATGTCCTCCTCCTCTTCATGTCTCTTGGGACATTGATCCGTAGATAACTTTACACTAATAGGAATAGGAACCTTGACCAATACTTTACATTCCTGCATATTAAACCTCTGCAATATTGGCTCGACAAATTTTCTCTGATTTAACCAGAGTTTCATCCTTTTCCAATCTCTTTTAATTTCCATGCCCAAAATGAATTTTGAAGCACCGAGATCCTTCATGTCAAATTTATAGGACAAATGAGTTTTCACATCCTGGATAATCTCCTTGTTGTTTCCTATCAGCAACATGTCATCCACATACATCACCAAATAAATCAAATGATCACCAATTAATTTAAAATACACATAGTGATCCTCTTTGCTTCTTGTGAAGCCAAGTCCCAACATATAAGTATCAAATTTTTGATACCACATCCTTGGTGATTGTTTTAAACCATATAGGGACTTTATCAACTTGCATACCAACTCCTTCTTTCCCTTCACAGCATAACCTTCTTGTTGCTTCATATGGATTTCTTCTTCCAGATCCCCATGTAGGAATGTTGTCTTCACATCCATCATTGGGAAAATATGTGTACTATGTATGTCTTCTGCGTACCATGTCTCATTTATTGAATATCTGTTTACAATAGATATTTAGGTACAACATCTAATGCAAACAAATATTCAGTAAAAGAACATAAAATATACAATGGAAAATACAAACATTACACAGAGATTTTTCCCATGGAAACCCAAACCAGAAAAACCAACATATTCTATATTCATTTATATGTGATACATTGTTTACAATAAAATATACATATAGGATCCAAAGACATCCAAAACCCTAACCCAATGACCTGGATTAGTCCACAACCCTAATTCCTTAACCAAAAATAGAAAACCATCGGCAAAAACCATGTGTCGAAAAACCACCTAAATATGTGACATGTTTCCCAAGGCATGTCACATGTTTCTCGAGGCAGAAACGTGACACATGACACTATGACTCATGCAAAGAATATAACACATACCCAACACATATTGACCTTGTGAATAACAYAGTAGCCTCTGAGACAGAAAGGCAACTAAGAAAATCCACCCTAGCTCAAAGATATACCTCCCCCCTCAAGGGTAAAACTACCTACGTCTAATCACAATCACAAGAAATTTGAATTTKCTAGTTTTGGGTTTGTATTTTGACCGTTTTATTGCGATGATCAAATCCTTTTTGCATCGATATTACATTTGATATGCTTCATATTAGCCATTTTGAAGGAGTTTCAAAGGTGTATATATCAATTTATCATGGATTCGCATCAGGTATGTATAATTGGTGTTTTCATAATGATTTGGAGATCAATTCAATTCATTTTAATGTTTATAAAGATCTAATGTTCTGGTTTGCTTGCAACAGGTCGAAATTGTGATATGATCCTCCATCCAGACCTTCATCTGACACTGTTACAGGAAGTGAACTTCAAGATTAATTTGTGGGCGGATGAAGTGAAATCAGAAAAATCTGGCACGTGGGTTTTGTGCATAATATTCCCAGTTAGGTCCCACCCAAGTCATTTCCTGAAATTCTAGATGGATTGAGAGAAGTTTGTGGTTTTCGATTCAGCATCCGACACTCCATCTGGCACTCAGAGCGCAGAGGAGTTGGCGGTTAGCACATTGGCGGCCTATGATGGATGAATCAAAGATCTGGGTTTTGTGCCCCCTCATGGCCTCTAGCTACAAAGCTTGACACACCTCAGATTGGGTAGTTATGGTGATCATTGAGTGGCTCACGAATTTTCTAGAAGATGTCATTGTTAGAAGATCATTTAATGAGTTTGCCATTTTTAGAGGAGGTCGACCCTTCTAGTGGTCGACCTCTCAAGCTGTAAGTTATCTATAAATATGACTATCAGTGGCATGACCACGGACATAATTTTAAATAAGAATTTTATTGTGTAATTCAGACATTTCTCAGCAACTTGTGTTCCAGACTTCGCTTTTTAATTAATGACATAATTGTGTTGAGTTAAGCCTGTGTTTTGTTGTTCGAGAGTAGCCATGACCTGTTGGGGGGGCCACCAATGGTCTGGGTGATTGTTTCCATCAATACATATTTACAGTTATCTAATTGCCTTACTTAGATTTTGAAATTGTCTCTTTAATGTATGAATTTCTCAATTGCAATTGCTTGTTGTGTGTATGTTTTAATTATAGATTGCTTTTCTAATCCATCTTCCTGTACATTGCAAATTGCTTCTTGAACTATGTATATAATAGAAGGACATCCATGGCTGTGTGTTAATAATTATATTTTGTTCCAGGTTGTAGGGATGTTTAATTACAGTGTTATGTCTTTTTCTTCCTATCTATAGATTACTCTGCAGAGTACTAATTCAGATAGGTTTATTTAAAGTCTTGATAGATTAATTGCTTTAGTTTTGATAATTTTGACAGAGTTTATTTGTAGCTTTGCTTCAATTTTGTTAGTTTGATAGAGTACTAATTTAAATAGATTTACTTGTAGTTTTGATAGATTAAATTGCTTTAGTTTTATTTTTGACAACTTATTAATTTAGATAGGCTTACTTGCAATTGCAAATACTCTCTGTAGGTCCGTTTCACTTGCCAATTTTGCTTCAGCATGATAGGATAGAAATAGATTTTGAGTTATGATTCTTAATAGCATTTTAGTTGATTGTGAGTATGATTCTTAATGATAGTTTAGTTCACTTAGGCTATGATTTTTAATGAAGTCTCGGTTATGAATTTGAGTTGTAATTTTTGATTAGCATTAGTCGCGAATTGTAGGTTTACACAGAGTGTTTTTATTTCCATCTTATGTATGAATTTGAATTAGAATTTTTAATTAAGCGTTAAATTATAAATTATGAGTTTACGAGTTTAAGAATTTGAATATTGTCATAACACTCTTGCCTTTGGTTAAGTAGATTAATGTTTATTCTTTGTGAAATAGAAGTAGTTGTAAGTTCATTTTAAGAATAGAGTTCACTTGTCAAAGATAGTTTTGATAGAGTAATTGCTTACTTGTTCACTCAAAGATAGATAGATTAAATAGTTCAGAGATAGATTACTTGTTATTCGCTTATCCCAAGATTGCTTTCTTATTCAAAGAGTTCCTTACTTAGACTAATTATTCATAGTGATAGATTGCTCTTCATTATTTGATTTTATTGGCATTAGATTAGGCTAAGCTAGGATAGATTAGAGCTCTAGACATGCACATACAATGTTGGCACCTCGAAGCCTACGAGCCTTGGGTTGACAATTTAATGTCAAATTAGATAGCATATATTTTACTCCACATTTTTGGCATCGTTACTAGGGAGGTGCTAAAGGGATTAGAGTGTAGTTAGGTAGGTTTCCTTTAATTACACAACAAGGGGGACGAGAAAATTTAAGACAAGAGGTAAGAACTTGCGCATCCATTTTAATGGGTCGCTCCAAAGCCTTGGTGTTCCCTTTCCGCAAGAGTGTTTACTTTTTTTGCAAGTTTTCTTACTTTTCCTACTTTGTTTACTTTTCTCAGTTTGTTTACTTTCCTACAATTTACTTTTCCGCAAGCGTTCTTTCTTTCCTGCAATTGTGTTTTATTTTTGAAGAGCTAACTCTTGTGAAAAGATAACTTGGTGACAACGAAGTCTAAAGTAGCATGAGGAGTTCAAGTTTTCTTTAAGTAGTATGCTTTAAGTTTTGCAATTCATTTCATTTCATTTAATTTTTTCAATAGCGTTGAATTTCAGTATTATTTCATTGGGTGTTGTTTTTTATTCAGTTTGTTTATTTTTCTTAGTGTGTTTACTTTTTTTTGCAATTTACTTTCCTGCAATTTAATTTTATGCAAGTGTATTTTTCTTTCTTTCTGTAAGTTTGGGTGTGTTTACTTTCTGCAATTTAATGTAGGAGTGAATGTGAGTTTGATTTCTTTATTGCAAGCGCGTTTTATTTCATACAAATGTGTGTTTGATTTATGCAAATATGTTTTTGTGGTAGGTAGTCTTGATTAGAATCATCAAAAACACATCTAAAATTTTGGGTGTTGTAAAGAACCCCAGACACTGATCTTTGTGTGAACCA
>JASDQU011404609.1:30035-53012 GCA_032191745.1 Picea mariana
ATGAATCTGCAAAATTCTTCAAAGTGTCCACCTTCATCAACAATACTTTCTTTTATTCAACCATGTCTCTCACAAAGTGATATTGAATATCAATATGCTTTGTCTTTGAATGATGAGCTGGGTTCTTCACCAGACTCTGATTGTCACAATCTATCCTTATAGCTTGATGTACCAACCCAATACCTGAATGCAATCTTTGTAACCATATTGCTTCCTTACTTGCATGAGTGGCTGCCATGTATTCATCTTCTATAGTTGAAAGTGACACTACAATCTGTCTTTTGCTCATCCAACTTATTGCTCCTCCAAATAGGTTAAACACATACCCACTTGTAGATCTCCTACGATCCAGATCTCCAACCCAGTCTGTATCCACAAAGACATGTATATCCACCACTTTGTCCAATCCCGATCTTCCTTCGTAGAACAATCCATATCTAGCAGTGCCACGTAAATACCTGAAAACCCTTTTTACTGTTGTTTAATGATCCTTCCCTGGTTTTGACATATACCTGCTCAAAACTTGCACTGCATGTGTAATGTCTAGTCTAGTATAGACCAATGCATACATCAATTTGCCAATTGCACTCACATATGGAACACAAGACATGTCCTCCTCCTCTTCATGTGTCTTGGGACACTGATCTGTAGATAACTTTACACTAACAAGAATAGGAACCTTGACCAGTACTTTACATTCCTGCATATTAAACCTCTGCAATATTGGCTCGACAAATTTTCTCTGATTTAACCAGAGTTTCCTCCTTTTCCAATCTCTTTTAATTTCCATGCCCAAAATGAATTTTGAAGCACCGAGATCCTTCATGCAAAATTTATAGGACAAATGAATTTTCACATCCTGGATAATCTCCTTGTTTTTTTCTATCAACAACATGTCATCCACATACAATACCAAATAAATCAAATGATCAACAATTAATTTAAAATACACACAATGNTTCAACTTGCATACCAGCTCCTTCTTTCCCTTCACAACATAACCTTCTGGTTGCTTCATATAGATTTCTTCTTCCAGATCCCCATGTAGGAATGGTGTCTTCACATCCATCATTGTAAAATCTGTGTATTATGTATGTCTTCTGTGTACTATGTCTCATTTATTGAATATTTGTTTGCAGTAAATATTTTGGTACAATATCTACTACAAACAGATATTCAGTAAAATAACAAAAAAGATACAATGGCAAATACAAACATTACACAGAGATTTTTTCCATGGAAACCCAAACCGGAAAAACCAACATATTCTATATTCATTCATATGTGATACATTGTTTACAATACAATATGCATATAGGAGCCAATGACATCCAAAACCCTAACCCAATGCCTTGGATTAGTCCACAACCCTAATTCCTTAACTGGAGATAGAAAAACATCGGCAAAAACCATGTGTCGAAAAACCACCTAAATATGTGACACATTTCCTGAGGTATGTGACATGTTTCCTGAGGAAGAAACGTGACACGTGACACTATGACTCATGCAAAGAATATAACACATACCCAACACATCTTGAACCTGGGAATAAAATAGTAGCCTTTGAGACAGAAAGGCAACTAAGAAAATCCACCCTAGCTCAGAGATATACCTCCCCCCTCAAGGGTAAAACTGCCTACGTCTAATCACAATCACAAGAAATTTGAATTTTCTAGTGTTGGGTTCGTATTTTGACTGTTTTATTGTGATGACCAAATCCTTTTTGCATCGATATTACATATGATATGCTTCATATTAGCCATTTTTAAAGAGTTTCAAAGCTTTATATATCAATTTATCATGGATTCGCATTAGGTATGTATAATTTGTGTTTTTGTAATGATTTTGAGATCAATTCAATTCATTTTAATGTTTATAAAAATCTAACATTCTGGTTTGCTTGCAACAGGTCGAAATTGTGATATGATCCTCCATCCAGACCTTCTTCTAACACTGTTACAGGAAGCGAACTTCAAGATTAATTTGTGGGCGAATTAAGTGGAATCAGAAAAATATGGCAGTGGGTTTTGTGAATAATATTCCCAATTAGGTCCCCCCCAAGCCGTTTCTTGAAATTCTAGATGGATTGAGAGAAGTTTGTGGTTTTCGATTCAGCATCCGACACTCCATCCGACACTCCATCTGGCACTCAAAGCACAGAGAAGTTGGTGGTTAGCACATTGGCGGCCTGTGGTGGACAAATCAAATATCTGGGTTTCATGCCCCCTCGTGGCCTCGAACTACAAAGCTCGACACACCTCAGATTGGGCGATTATGGTGATCGTTGAGTGGCTCAGGAATTTTCTAGAAGATGTCATTGTTATAAGATCATTTAATGAGTTTTCCATTTTTAGAGGAGGTCGACCCTTCCAGTGGTCGACCTCTCAAGCTGTAATTTATCTATAAATACGACTATCAGTGGCACAACCACGGACATAACTTTAAATAATAATTTTAAATAATAATTTTATTGTGTAATTCAGACATTACTCTCCAACTTGTGTTCTAGACTTCGCTTTTTAATTAATGACAGAATTGCATTGAGTTAAGCTTGTGCTTTGTTGTTCAAGAGTAGCCATGACCTATTGGGGTGGGTAGCAATGGTTTGGGGATTGTTTCCATTAGTACATATTTACAGTTATCTAATTTCCTTACTTAGATTTTGAAATTATCTCTTTATTGTATGAATTTCTCAATTGCAATTGCTTGCTGTGTGTATGTTTTAATTACGGATTGCTTTTCTAATCCATCTTCCTGTACATTGCAGATTGCTTTTTGAACTATGTATATAATAGAAGGACATCCATGGCTGTGTGTTAATAATTATATTTTGTTGTAGGTTGTAGGGATTTTTAATTATAGTGTTATGTCTTTTTCTTCCTAGCTATAGATTACTCTGCAGAGTACTAATTCAGATAGGTTTATTTAAAGTCTTGATAGATTAATTCCTTTAGTTTTGATAATTTTGACAGAGTTTATTTGTAGCTTTGCTTCAATTTTGTTAGTTTGACAGAGTACTAATTTAAATAGATTTACTTGTAGTTTTGATAGATTAAATTGCTTTAGTTTTAGTTTTGAAAACGTATTAATTTAGATAGGCTTACTTGCAATTGAAAATACTCTCTGTAGGTTTGTTTCACTTGTCAATTTTGCTTCAACATGATAGGATAGAAATAGACTTCGAGTTACGATTATTAATAGCATTTTAGTTGATTGTGAATATGATTCTTAATGATAGTTTAGTTCACTTAGGCTATGATTTTTAATGAAGTCTCAGTTATGAATTTGAGTTGTAATTTTTGATTAGCATTAGTCACGAATTGTAGGTTTACACAAAGTGTTTTTATTGCCATCTTATTTATGAATTTGAATTTGAATTTTTAATTAAGCGTTAAATTATAAATTATGAATTTAGGAGTTTATAAATTTGAATATTGTCATAACACTCTTTCCTTTGGTTAAGTAGATTAATGTTTATTTTTTGTGAAATAGAAGTAGTTGTGAGTTCTTTTTAAGAATAGAGTTCACTTGTCAAAGATAGTTTTGATAGAGTAATTGCTTACTTGTTCACTCAGAGATAGATAGATTAAATATTTCAGAGATAGATTACTTGTTATTCGATTATCCAAAGATTGCTTTCTTATTTAAAGAGTTCCTTACTTAGACTAATTATTCATAGTGATAGATTGCTCTTCATTATTTGATTTTATTGGCATTAGATTAGGCTAAGCTAGAATAGATTAGAGCTCTAGACATGCACATACAATGTTGGCACCTCGAAGCCTACGAGCCCCGGGTTGACAATTTAATGTCAAATTAGATAACATATATTTCACTCCACATTTTTGGCGTCGTTACCAGGGAGGTGCTAAAGGGATTAGAGCGTAGGTAGGTAGGTTGCCTTTAATTACACAAAAAGGGGGAGGAAAAACTTTGAGACAAGAGGTAAGAACTTGCACATCCATTTTAATGGGTCACTCCAAAGCCTTGTTGTTCCCTTTCTGCAAGAGTGTTTACTTTTTTTGCAATTTTTCTTACTTTTCTTAGTTTGTTTACTTTTCTCAGTTTGTTTACTTTCCTGCAAGCATTCTTTCTTTTTTGCAATTGTATTTTATTTTTGAAGAGCCAACTCTTGTGAAAAGATAACTTGGTGACAACGAGGTCTAAAGTAGCATGAGGAGTTCAAGTTTTCTTTAATTAGTATGCTTTAAGTTTTGCAATTCATTTCATTTTTTCAATAGCACTGAATTTCAGTATTATTTCATTGGGTGTTGTTTGTTATTCAATTTGTTTATTTTTCTTAGTGTGTTTAATTTTTTTTGCAATTTACTTTCCTGCAATTTAATTTTATGCAAGTGTATTTTTCTTTCTTTCTGTAAGTTTGGGTGTGTTTACTTTTTGCAATTTAATGTAGGCGTGAATGTGAGTTTGATTTATTTATTGTAAGCGTGTTTTATTTCATACAAATGTGTGTTTGATTTATGCAAATATGTTTTTTTGGTAGGTAGTCTTGATTAGAATCATCAAAAACACATATAAAATTTTGGGTGTTGTAAAGAACCCCAGACACTGATTTTTGTGTGAACCAAGTTTTATCAAATGACAAGATGAACTCAGAAGAAAACATTATCTTGAGGGAAATTTCTCAAATCCTAGCAACAACCAATATTTCTTCTTTTTAGGAAGAACACATTTTGGAAGTAGCCAAAAGTGTATCTACCTCTCCAGAAATATTAGAAGAATCAAGGTCCTATGAGCTACAAAATGATTTTCCTTGCCAAACTACGAAGGAAGATGAAAAATTATGGACTACATACAGTGGAGAGAAATCACTAAGACCTGAGATTGAGGAGTTCTCAACATCCATCTCAGCAGATCCTTCATGTACTTCAAAAATCAATAATCTAGAAGAAGAGGATCTATAGCATGATGAAGGAGAGCATAGAAATTATTGTTGATGAACATCGAGATTACATTGAAATTTGGTTTCAAGAGATCATTAGGCCACAATACTATTCTCTTCTTCAACACCTTCTGATGCCAAAATAAGTAGGTTTGTTGGTTCTTCATATCCAGGTAATCATTGCGGTAAATTTTTCATATGTGCATATGGGTATGTATCTTACCTTTCTTTGCACATGGTTACATTGGAAAAGTTCTTACACTTGAATAAAGATTTTCCTTTCTTTTTAGATAGGGTAGGATAATAAATAAAAGCTGCATGTTGTTAGTTTAGATTAAAGTCTAATGCAGCCTCATTTTAGATTTTCTTTTTAACAAAAGAACTATGAGATACATGTTCATGTGACTTGATCTCATTGATCTCATTAGTTTTTGATATTTTAGAGTGTGGTTTTTGACAAACAGTTTTTGAGATCTCTACAAGTATTTGTTCTAACAACAAGTGGACAAATCCAAGGAGACAAAAAGGGAAGTATTTTACTTCGGAAAAATATATTTATATATTTGAACCTTGTTGTCTACTTAAGCATTAATCGAATAATGACTTGTTGTAGTTAGCCATATTTTTGAAAAGATTTATATCTTATTTTTCTCAAGGCATCTTTAATGGCAATTTCTCTTAACCTCCACCACTATAGGATATAAGGAAGTGATATCTTGACTATCAAACTTAGAGGTCACTCATACAATTTCCCCAAGAACCCTAAGTAAGTGAGTAAAGTATCTTTATTTAAGAGTAGCAAGGAGGTATGATTAGCGGTTAGCCATGGAAACATCACAATAACTTAAAAAAAAAAAAAAAAAGTGAGTCAAGCCTAAAGATACCTTTCAGTTCTTTCCCAATCGTACCATCCACTACACACTAAAAATGCTTGATTATACCATATCTTTATATAGGCTAAGTCCACTTAAGTACCCCTTATATCAAGACAATATCTAAGGAATACATAAAGGAGAGTCATCATCTAACTTAAATACCATCCCAATCTTAAAAAAAGGGAGAAACGTTTTTTAGAGTTGCATCCCCATCTTCTTGCAAAAAGAAATCTTTATATAAAAATCTTAAAAGATGGTGGACCAATGTTTGAGGGTGTAAGAGGCTAACTCATTGAAATACTGAACAATTTTGCTGGCTGTGGGTACTGGCATGTGGTATGACTAGGTAAACCCGTTGGAGTACTAAACAGGATTGCTGGCAGTGGGGCATTCTACCTAGCAAGGGTGATAATCTGACAAAAAATAAATAAAATTCCTAAATCTTAAACTTGTCCTGATGTACGACATTACTTGTAGATAAAGATGAAAAGAAGTATGCATGGTTAAGCGAAGGTAAATGAACTCCATAAATATTCCATTGGGAACTAACTTTAAGACTATCCTAAGAACTCTCTCACCTACCTCTTCTTAACTATATGTAGGATGTTATATCCTATAGGTGGGGCCATACTCTAATCGTCTCGTCAGATCAATCTGTGAAATTTATCTCTACACTTGGAAAGCTGTAAATCTTAGGCTATTGGGAGAATTGACTAGTTCCCTATATTTTTTATTTTAATGTGTCACAATACTTAGGAGTGGGGGATGGGTTTCTTGAGCTGACAAATGATAAACATTGCCCATCTATATTATAATCCATGAGAAGAGGAAGTAGATTTTTTATTAAAAATGCTATCATATTGTTTTTATGATATCCTGGGATATTATATCAACAATTGTTTTCATTAAAATGCTAAATTCTATACTGCTCACATCATTGTGTGTTATAAGCCTGTTGTGCATTTTTTATTTATTTATTTTTATGTTTATATCATGGAAGATTGCTTAACTAGTTTTTTGTGACAATTACAGATCAATAACACACTGTTAAACTCATTACAAATCTGTGTTACATGCCTATGAACAGAGGAACAAGTTGTTTTATAGTGTTACAAGAAACGATGACAAGGAAATTAATAGTGGATCATTCAATTCACACTTATCCTGTCCATGCTCTTGTTCACCATGACTGTCAGAAATTTCCCAAGCTGAGTGCTATGGGTGAACGCCCATTATAATGGGGATAATTTCCACTTGCACAGGAGTACCATATGGAGTGCCATTTGGAAGACCAGATGTAGTGCCATCTGGACGATCAGATGAAGCACCATATGGAGGATCAAATGAGGTATGTATACACTGTAAATGACCACGATTGCATGCAGAAATAATCGTTTGAATTGATACACTTGTGCAATGGTAAGTTCGATGGATTGAATGGTATATTGTTCAAAATTCCTGTTAATAATTGAATTAAATTTTTTTAGTGCATTTTATGATCAAATGTCCAAGTCAAAGACTTGGACATTGATCTAATTTCTTACACGATTTATTTTACCTCCAAAGTACAAACCATTCAAATTCAAACTCGCCAAGGAAAATCTTGATTTTCCTATAGCCTCATCTGATAAGAAAATTAAGAAGTCTGTTGATAATTCCCAATTGCCTTCAACAACTATCGATTCTAAACCTAAGAAGCTACAATATTCATTTCATCAAGTTTTTCCTTTGGTTCCTACAAAGAGGAGAGGAGCTAATCGATTCAAGGGGAAATCCTTTTGAAGAATCACTCAAAGTATGAGTGGAAAACTCAATGTAAAACTTCCAAGAACTTCGGATCCTATCCAATTGTCTTATGATCTTGAAAGCCCCCATAAAAGACTCAGATAAGTTTCTGTAGAAGAGTTTGAGCCTGATAAAGAAATAAAATATGAACCTATTCCCTCTCACAAGAACTTTGTTACTCCTACCTCCTATATTCATACATCAGCTTCCAAAGTTGATATACCTTCCACATCCATTAAGGGATCCAAGCCCTCTTATTTTGAACCATCTGATCATACCACAATTATTGAGAAATTACAATAAGAAAATGGTCAGTTGCTTCAACAGTTGGAAGAGTGAAAGACTATAGATAGACATCTCCATCATGACAATGTGGTATTGCAAGCAAAAGTGAATTCTCTTCAACAATTGGTTAATCAAATGACCACCACCAATCGCAGTCTCCAGGTGAAATTGAAACATCGTAAAAGGCCCAATACAAAATCTCCAGGACAAGAGGGAGAAGCTTCTAAAGCCAACCCATCCCGCCCTTCACGAGTCTAGTTATGTAAGGTGATTCATTTTTGTTTTCAAAGGGACCTGCAAATCCTTAGGCATGGGGTTAATGTTGGGTTCGTATTTTGACTATTTTATTGTGATGATCAAATCATTTTTGCATCGATATTACATATGTTATGCTTCATATTAGCCATTTTGAAGGAGTTTCAAAGGTTTATATATCAATTTATCATGGATTTGTATCGGGTATGTATAATTGGTGTTTTTGTAATGATTTTTAGATCAATGCATTTAAGTTTAATGTTTATAAAGATCTAACATTCCAGTTTTCTTGCAACATGTCGGAATTGTGATATGATCCTCCATCCATACCTTCATCTGGCACTGTTATAGGCAACAAACTTCAAGATTAAGTTTTGGGTGGATGAAGTGGAATTAGAAAAATATGGCACATGGGTTTTGTGCATACTATTCCCAGTTAGGTCCCCCATGGGTTGTTTCCTGAAATTTTGGATGGATTGGGAGCATTTGATGGTTTTCAATTCGGTATCTAGCACTCCATCTGGCACTCAAAGTGCAGAGGAGTTGGAGGTTAGCACATTGGCGGATTGTGGTGGACAAATCAAAGATTTGGGTTTTGTGCCCCCTCATGGCCTCCAACTATAGAGCTCGACACACCTCAGATTGGGTGGTTATGGTGATCATTGAGTGGCTCACAGATTTTCTAGAAGATGCTGCCGTTAGAAGCTCATTTAATGAGTCTGCCATTTTTAGAAGAGGTCGACCCTTCCAGTGGTCGACCTCTCAAGCTGTAACTTATATATAAATACCACTATCAGTGGCACTACCATGAACATAATTGTAAATAAGAATTTCATTGTGTAATTCAGACATTTCTCTGCAACTTCCGTTCCAGACTTCATTTTTTAATTAATGATAGAATTGTGTTGAGTTAAGCCTGCATTTTGTTGTTGGAGAGTAGCCACGACCTTCTAGGGGGCCCACTAGTGGTATGGGTGATTGTTTCCATCAGTACATATTTACAATTATCTAATTTCCTTAATTAGATTTTGAAATTGTCTCTTTATCGTATGAATTTCTCAATTGCAATTGCTTGTTGTGTGTATGTTTTTATTGCAGATTGCTTTTCTAATCCATCTTCCTGTACATTGCAGATTGCTTTTTGAATTGTGTATATCATAGAAGAACGTCCATGGTTGTGTGTTAATAATTATATTTTGTTGTAGGTTGTAGGGATGTTTAATTACAATGTCATGTCTTTTTCTTCCTAGATATAGATTACTCTGCAGAGTACTAATTCATATAGGTTTATTTAAAGTCTTGATAGATTAATTGCTATAGTTTTGATAATTTTAATAGAGTTTATTTGTAGCTTTGCTTCAATTTTGTTAGTTTGACAAAGTACTAATTTAAATAGTTTTACTTGTAGTTTTGATAGATTAAATTGCTTTAGTTTTAGTTTTGACAGAGTATTAATTTAGATAGGCTTACTTGCAATTGCAGATACTCTCTATAGGTATGTTTCACTTGTCAATTTTTCTTCAACATGATAGGATAGAAATAGATTTTGAGTTATGATTCTTAATAGCATTTTAGTTGATTGTGAGTATGATTCTTAATGATAGTTTAGTTCACTTAGGCTATGATTTTTAATGAAGTCTCAGTTATGAATTTGAGTTGTAATTTCTGATTAGCATTAGTCACGAATTGTAGGTTTACACAAAGTGTTTTTATTGTCATCTTAAGTATGAATTTGAATTAGGATTTTCAATTAAGCATTAAATTAGAAATTATGAGTTTACGAGTTTATGAATTTGAATATTGTCATAACACTCTTGCCTTTGGTTAAGTAGATTAGTGTTTAATCTTTGCGAAATAGAAGTAGTTGGGAGTTATTTTTAAGAATAGAGTTCACTTGTCAAAGATAGTTTTGATAGAGTAATTTCTTACTTGCTTTCTTATTTGTTCACTTAGATATAGATAGATTAAATAGTTCAGAGATAGATTACTTGTTATTTTCTTATCCAAAGTTTGATTTCTTATTCAAAGAGTTCCTTACTTAGACTAATTATTCTTAGTGATAGATTGCTCTTCATTATTTGAGTTTAATGGCATTATATTAGGCTAGGCTAGGCTAGATTAGAGCTCTAGACCTACACATATAGTGTTGGCACCTCGAAGCCTACGAGCCTTGGGTTGATAATTTAATGTCGAATTAGATATCATATATTTTACTCCACAGCTAGCCCTAAGAATCATAATTCCAAATAAGCCTAGACATATCCAACTCTTGATTCTACCTCATCTTCCAATCCTGCATCCACCCCTGTATCTCCCGTAAATATTCAGATTCCTATTATTCAAGCCATGGTTGTTAACAAGATGGATGTCATAAATGTTGCTAGATATGCACCCCTAGTGCTCCTTGTAGGCTTACATGCACTCCCAGCCACATATTACATGAAATATTTTCCAAGATATAATGGGGAAGGCGAAGTCACTGTTGAGGAACATCTGGTAGCCTTATATAGCTTTGTAGACAACTTTAACATTGATTATGCAGATGTATGGATGAGGTTGTTTGTACAGAGTCTAGATGGGGAAGTAAGAAAGTGGTTCAAGGGTCTTCCTCCAGCCTCCATTGCATATATTGATGCATTGGATGAAACTTTCATAAAACAATGGGGAGATAGGAGAGATTATCTCTACTACATCAACTGAGTTTGGGGCCCTAAAGAGAAAGAATGGTGAATCTATCTCATATTTCACCAAGAGTTTCAATAAGATGTATGGTAGAATCCCAGATGAGATCAAACCAACTGAAGCCTCTGCCAATATCACTTATGCTAATTCTTTTGATGTAGATGTCTCCCTCCTGCTGAGAGAAAGAAGATCCACCACATTGTTTCCCATGCAGGTAGCAACCATTGAGGCTAAATATAATATTTTGGCATCAGATAGATTAAAGACTAGGTCTGATAAATATAAGAAGAAATGGAGAGAGGATTCCTCTGCCTCCTCTAACTCAGCCACATCTGATCCAAAACTTTATGAAATGACCAAAAATTTGAAGGATCTGACTTATGAAATAGCTAAGTTGAAGTGGGAATCTAAACAACCAAACAAAGCTTTTCAAGGGGCTGGTAATAGAAATCAAAATCAGTTCATAAGGCCTAATGATGCCCCTCAAATAATGCAGAGAGGAAGGAGAATTGTTGATGATCAAAGGGTAGTGCCTCCTTTCCAAAACAATCAGATTGAGGAGATGGATGCAGATAGTGATGTTGTGGATGATATTGTTTTTATTTTCAATGAAACTGATTATTATACTATCCATTTAACACAGCAGGAATATGAGGTAGCACAACTGTCAAATTAGTTTGATAATCAAATAGGGGAAGAGGGAGTTATTCAAGGCCAACCCAAGAAGAAATATGATTTGAGGATGAGAGTAGGGGCTCCCAAAGACACTACCTTTGATAAAAGAAATCTAAAGCTCAGTCACCTCCCTTATCTAAACATACAACCCCTTAAATAAAGGAAATTGAAAGGCCACCAACCTCTTTCATCCTAGAGCATGAGTTGATCAAGATCAATATCCCTATGCCTTTGATAGAATTGATGAAGAATGAACCTTTCAAAAAGTCTATCATGAAAGTTTTGCAGCCAAATTCTCCTAGTGTGTCTTCTGATGTAATAAGTTTGCAGGATGAAAACCCAGCCATTACCGTGGGTCGACACATTGAGGATGGCTCTAATGCTTCTCCTCCATTCTACATATCTTTGAATGTCCATGATAAGATCTTGCACAAATGTCTTATGGACTCAAGACCCTCTCACAATGTCATGCCCAAATTTGTTATGGAAGAGCTAGGTCTGGAGATCACCAAACATTACCAAGACCTGTACTCCTTTGGTTCTAAGAAAGTAAAATTTCTAGGACTGATAAAGGATATGGTGGTTTATTTGGCATAGTTACCCATGAAGAGTGTAGTGATGGACATTGTGGTGGTTGAAATTCCCCCAAAGTTTGGTATGCTCTTATCCAGAACTTGGGCTAAGAAGGTTGTAGGATCATTGCAAATGGACCTCACTTATGCCACCATCCCTTTGTTTGGAGGAGAACATAGAAGGCTATACAGAGAGGTAAGGTTAGACTACATTTTTAGTGACCATTAGAACCCAAGCAATCACCCAATTTATGTTGTTAAGGATGAGATTGGCTCATATGTCTTTCATTTAAATGACGATGAACCTGAAATATTAGTTAGCCAATGCAAAGATAAGCCACTGACATGCCAATAAACCAAAGTATGGAAGATGTATTTCGATGGCTCTTCATCAAGGGAAGGATCAGGTTCAGGTATACTCCTCATTTCACCTTCAGAAGAGGTAATCACACTCTCTTATAAGCTAGAATTTGAAACTACTAATAATATATTTGATTATGAAGCTATGTTATTGGGATTGAGGGATGACAAATACATGGCCATTGACTGTGTATCATTTTTTGGTGATTTTGAGTTAATTATCAATCAAGTAAGGAACATATGTTAGGATAAGAAACATAGGCTCAAGCAATACAGAAATGAGGTATGGGATCTGATCGATAATTTCTTTCTAGCATTTAACATTTCCTTCATTCCTAGAGAACATAACCAGAAGGTAGATTCTCTGGCCTTAGTTGCTAGCACTTTCAGGCCTCCCGTTGGCCCAAATATTAAATATCAGGTGGAAATCAGACATAGAACCGCCATACCAGAAAACATAAAGCACTGGCAAGTCTTCAATGATGATCTAGAGCTACAAAGATTTCTACACACCATTGATGAATTCTCCAATATCTCAATTGATCAAAAAATTCAAGAAGGTGAAAATGAGGAATTACAATATCGACAAACATCTTATCTGCTGAAGACAGTAGCTGGTCATGATATTGTGGAGCTGAAAACCAATCACATTCCAAGAGGACTAGTTCCATTGGAAAGTTTGTTTAACAGTAATGATGTTTACAAAGGAGTTGTCATGAAGAATCAAGAAGAAGAGATAACAGATTGCAATATTGGGACCATTGAGAATCCCAAGATCATCAAGTTATCCAAAGAAATAGTTGTAGAAAAAAAGGGCAAGTATGTCAATCTCATAAAAAACAATTATGATATTTTTGCATGGTCCTATGAATATTTGAAGACATTTGACACCAACATCATCCAGCACAAAATTCCTCTAAAGGATGGCTCCAAGCTATTCAGATAGAAGATTCAACAATATAATCCCATGTTAATGTCCATAATTGAGAAAGCAATGAAAAGAATGTTGGATGCCAAGATTATTGTACCATTGAGGTACTCAAACTGGGTGGCCAACTTGGTACCTGTAAGGAAGAAAAATGAGGAGATACGCTTGTGTGTTGATTTCAAAAATCTCAACAAGTATTCTCTGAAGGACAATTACCCCCTCCCCAAGATGGATCATATTTTACAAAGGGTGGTAGGTGCACACAAAATTTCCTTGTTAGATGGATACTCTGGTTATAACCAGATACCAGTGTGTGAACAGGATAAAGAGAAAACAACATTCACCACCCCATGAGGAACATTGCTGTATGACAAGATATCCTTTGGGCTGATGAATGCAGAGGCCACTTTTGAAAGGGTCATGGACATAGCTTTTGTGGGGGAAAAAGACAAATTTATAGTTATATACTTGGATGACATAACCATTTTCTCCAAGTATGATGAAGAACATTTGCAACATTTGGAGTAGGTTTTCAAGAAATGCAGGAGGTATGGAATATCCTTGAATCCTAGGAAGTCTCACTTTGCCATGCCAGCAGGAAAGCTCCTGGGCCACATCATATTAGTAGGAGTTATAAAAATTGATCCAAACAGGGTTTGTGCTATTTAAGAGATTAAGATCCCCAAAAATAAAAAAGGTTATTCAGTCTTTTAATAGTAATATAAACTTCCTCATACATTTTGTGCCAAATTTTGCTGAAATTCTGAAGCCTATTACTAACATGTTGAAGAAAGATGTTGTGATAAAATGGTCCTTGGAGGAAAAATCAGCTTTCCAAACAATCAAGCAAGATTTATTTGAATCCCCTGTATTGGCCAACCCTGAGTATACCAAATATTTCTTCATCTTCTCCTTTGCTTCAGAGGAAACCGTTGATGTTGTACTACTGCATAAAAATGAACAAGGGCAGGAGCAACCAATGGCCTTTTTCAGTAGAACCCTCTGAGATGTTGAGCTGAACTATGGAATATTAGAGAAGCAAGCTTATGCACTGGTCAACGAACTCAAATCCTTTAGGGTTTATGTGTTACAATCTAACATAACAACCTTTGTTCCTAGCAGTGGTGTCAAAGAGATTCTGGTTCAGCCAAACAGTGACAGAAAAAGAGGAAAATGGATTTTCAAACTGTTGGAGTATGACCTACGCATAAATCCCACCAAGATGATCAAGGGGAAAGGACTAGCCAAATTGCTATCAGAATTAATTTGTAAGGTGTTATAATTGCATCAAATATTCACCCAATCAAATGCACCCATTAGACAACCTGGACAAGACAACTTGCAAGTATTTGAAAACTACTCCTCTTCACCATGGTATAAAAACATCATATATTTTCTACAACATTTAGAATGTCCACCAGAGGTGAAAAAGACAAAGGTCGGGTATCTCAAATTGAAGGCCATCAAATTCTACATTTCAAACTGAAGTTTGTATTGGAGGGATCCTGCTGGCATCCTGTTAAAATTCCTTGATGAAAATGAAGTCAAACAAGTCACAACAGAAATGCACAGAGGAGTATGAGGATGGCACTAACATTGGAAGGTCACCGCTCTCAAAATACTGAGGGCAGGATACAACTAGCCTATCCTTTTCTCTAATGTTTTTTCTATTGTCAGGGCCTGCAATGAATGTCAGATGTTTGCAGGGAAACATAAGTTATCATCACTACCCCTAAAACCTATCATTCCCAGTGGCCTATTTCAACAATGGGGGTTAGACTTCATAGGAGAGATAAATCCACCCTCCAGTGGACAGCACAAGCGGATCCTCACTTCCACCAACTACTTCACCAAGTGGATTAAGGTTGTGACCACCAGGAATGCCACTGATAAGGCAATCATGAACTTCCTTGAAACCAATATTTTTTCCATATTTGGTTTCCCCAGTAAGATTATAGCAAACAATGCCCAAGAATTCAATTCCAAAGCCATGATAGACTTCTGTGGAAGTCATAACATTTCCTTGACACATTCCACACCCTATTATCCTCAGGGAAATGTCCTGGAAGAATCATCAAATAAAACTCTCATCGGGATTATCAAGAAGTTATTGACTGAAAACAAGAAATCATGGGACTCTAAACTCAAGTATGCTTTATGGGATGACATAATTAGCACCAAGAAGCCTTTGGGACCTCACCATTTCAGCTTGTTTATGGCATATACATTGTTTTTACCACTCAGCTTGGTATACCAGTCCTAAAATTCTTGCAGGAGGAGATTGAGGAACCCAATGACATCCAAAGGAGAATCTTCCAGATTATAGAGGTTCAACAAAAGAGAGAAGCACTGGATTAGAGGACATAAGCATACCAGAACAAGATCAAATCAACCTTTGTCAACAAAACCAAGAAGGAGATCTTTCAAAAAGGTGACCTGGTCTTGAGGTGGGATGCCAGAAGGGATGATAATTCTAAGCATGGTAAGTTTGAGAACCTCTAGTTTGTCCCTTTTAAGGTGGTTGAAGTTCTGGACAATAATATATTTATCTTACACAACGTAGAATATGCTGAGAAAATTGGAGGCCTAGTAAATGGGCGCTTCCTGGAACACTATTTTGTTTAAGGACGAGGGAAGGTCCCTCTTGTACCATAGATGATTTCCTTTTGTTTTTTATTTTGGGTAGGTAGCTATGTGTGAATAAAAGACTCCATAGCCCACCAAAGGCACTGGGGTGTAGTTTTAGTTTTTAGTTCAATAATGCATGGATGAGGGATAGTAGCAGATACACAAGGCTGGCAAACAGAAATAGAGGTAAGAAATGGGAGGTAATAGCAGTTGTTTAATCCTAAAGCATCAATCTACAATTCTCAACACCTCACAGGGACAAGCTATCCCCAGTTGGAGCCAATGTTGTAACCTAGGTCTTCACCCCCTCCTCTGCTCTCTCATTTACCTATGCCTTCATCAATTGTGTCCTCTTCTGGTTGATAATGTCGGTTGCCCATCTGTTCAATAACTTGGTTTTCTTTTTTGGCTTGCTTGATTGATTCTTTGTGCAAAGTTTTTCTATTTTTCTTGAAGGATAAACACATATTGTGATTTCGTTCGAATTAAATGTCATATTGTTTGCCTTTAATTGAGCTTACAACAGGTCGATCGAGTATGTTGTATGCATAGGGAAAAACCATGAGAAAATGAAACATTCAGAATAGTTCATTTCAGCTCAGATGGTAGGATCAGACAAATTAAAATTGCAACGGTGAAGTTCCAGCAGGCCACCCAGATCGACGATTTTCATGCATTTAGAGTGTCGAAGTCATGCAAGGATTAAAGACTAGACATAAGTCCCAAGAGCCTGCCATGTCAACCGGGTTCGTACTACTCCGAGAGATTTCCAAGCACAACATTCATAAACTCCAGAAGCCCAAACTCCTGAAGTGAATCTAGACCATCCAGATCCAGAGGCCATGTGGAGGTGGATCTCTCACTTCAGAAATACGACACTCTGGAGGATTGTAATAACTAGGCATTGCAAAGGCCCAAAGCCCAAACTCTCGAAATCATGTTCTTGACATTAGGTCATTGCCTAACCTCCACTCACTACTTTGGCTCCTCTCACCACCCAACACTTGTCCTCGACTCACACTCGCTTCACCTCCTGCGTATCTCTCTCACCTTTCATTACATTTCACTTGTCTTCCAATGCTTGATACTGTCCACCTCTCCACATTTAATCCTCCTATCACCACATGCCACCTATCAACCTTCCTCCCAGATCACAGATCAAGACCATATCAACGACCACGGTTCATTTTGTCACTGCAACATGCTCGAGTGTTAAAATCCTTGAGCGGGCCGAAATATGAAACATTGTATCACGAGGGAGCTACGTGGCATCTTAGAAGGGATTTCGAGCCAAAAAGCGGTGTGGACCCAAATCACCCTCAACAACTCCCTAAATCACGTGCTTATATGATGTCAGGTCATCACGTCACCTCCACTCACCTCCACGTAATACATATCATCTCATGTCATCCCCTATTAGTTAATTTCCTCCACATCCTACTACTCGCAACCAGTCACGTCTTCCCCAATGAGCGATTGGATGACAATATTGAAGTTGTCCAGGCATAGATGGCAGCTGATAGGTCAAAATGGAATGCGCTTAGCTGCCGAAAGCCCGGTTACAGACAGAGAGCATGGAGTTCGTCCTAGGTCGAGGATCGTTGGTTCCAGAACACTTCCGAAGACTACCTCTTGCTTGAGAATATAATGAAAAGATCTGCATGGACAACCAATTATCCTTCTAAGGCCTCAAATAGCTCGCATGCATGCCATTACTCAACATGGAACCCTATTCTATCACTCCTAATGTTTCTTCCAATTACATTTCATCCAACACATGCATCAAAGTAACAGTTTCAGTTGTTCAGTTCCAGAATGCTTTAGGTTGAATTAATAAGTGGTCTTATGTGTATGATAAGAACCACTCTTTTTTATTAAGTCCAGTGTGAAGCATACATTATTGTACTCCATGTAATGTTTTAGTCAAGTTAATGATTTTTTCTACAATTAGTTATCCAGAGTAAGGTCTTTGTCCCAGATGGACAAGAACCTTTGCAACTCTGTTAAATATGCAGTGTTTGTATGTTTTAGGGTTTGGGAGTTTTTTGAAGGAAAGAAAAAGCAACTGAAGAATTGGTCTTGCTCTGTTAATTGTAAAGTGCTCTACCTAGTGAATATATGTTGATGACAGTTGTGTTTTTTAATAAAACCTTTATGTGTTTAGTCTTATCTTGAATGTAGATTTTGTGATGTGTGCAATGTACATTTCCTTATTCTTTCGGCTAATGTTTTATTCTATCTTTTACTAATTATGCAACATGTTATACAACTATTGTTTAGTGAAATATCCACTATTTTGCAACCTGTTGAATGATTTGTGTCTAGATATTTGTCTAAGTCTTGAGATATTATTTTAAGTCTTAGTTTTCACGTAACAAGCGATTCATTGCATTACTTGTTGTTGTTGTCTATGTTTGTCTTCTCATACCCTCAATTTTCATTTAACACCCATAACATTAGCAAAGGAAAACCTACTTTTATACTGTGTGGCCTGTCCAACCAGAGTACCATCTTTTGAAAACTTATCCTTAAGCTTACCAACAAAACCTACTTGTAAAAAACCAATCATCACAAACTTGAGTGGCCTAGCTTTTCCCTTTAGCAGTCAGGTGCAGACTTTAGGACCAACACAGGTATTTACAAAATGAACAATATCATGTATGGGCTAATTTGGCGAGACCAGTTGTGGCCCTATGATAATTTGGTTAATAATTATAACAACACAAAATTTTACGTTCTTGTGCATGATAAGATTCCCTTGGACCCTTTTTAATTCTATAATTGTTATCTTCATATTCAAAGTTTCAATGAATGACTCATTTGAGCAAGCTACGGTCTCATCAAGTCTCCTACAAAATTCAAGTATTTATATGGTTGGTGATTTGTTCTAGGCTATCTACTAAAGACAACCTTATTGAATTACAATTTTTTGTTAAAATTGAGTCTCTCAAACATATTTTTTGAGAGTGCCAATTTGTTAGGTGGTGTTGGGAACATTCCCAATAGGAATTTGGATACATGTTTCAAGGTACAACACATTGGATAGCAATGATATTTGGTACAACTTGCAAGATAAATCTCAAATTCATGGAAAATTTTAGGGGCCAAATTTCACCCATGGACTAATTTTCCATGTTTTTTTTCAAAATAAAGATTAACCAAATTCTATTTTTTTTCTGAAAATAATTCGCCCAAATTCTATAAGATAAATTATTTTATTTGAAAAATGACCAAAAATTTATAGAAACTATATAAGATCCTTATAAATTTCAATATTTTTGCAAAAATATTCACCAAACATTTTATAGTTGACATTTTAAGAATTATTAAGATTTACAAAGATTTCTCCACATTAAAATAAGTATGGACCCTTAAAAATTTTCTAAATCAAATTTATACTAAAAATAAAGCTCTCAAACATATGTATAAGAGTGCTAGTTAGCTCGACAATTTTGTGAACATGCTTAACATAAGTTTTCGTACATACTTCAAGATATAATTCATTATATAACTCATTGAAGATAAATGATATTTGGCCCTACCTTGTATGATAAATGTCAAATTTGCATGAAAATTGAGTCTCTCAAACATATTTTATATGAGTACCCGTTTAGTACTCTATATTATTATGAACGTGTCGAACATAAATTTATTAGGCCTCTTTTAAAGTACAACTCATTAGAGAGAAATGTTATTTGGTGATTCCAACTCACTCATTCTCTTTCCTTTTGTTGGTATGTGGCATTGCATTCACATTACAACTATATTATATCTTTGGAAAATGTGTTGTAAATGTACCTTGATGGTTTTAATAGTATTCTCCTTGTTCCAAAATTTGTGGCAAGATGAGATATGTACTCAAGACAAATGGTTTTTTTCTCTTTAAGGATGCAAAAAGTGTGTCAACATCCTTGTCTGTGTCAACATCCTTGTCTTTAAACCTTATTGTAGCATTGATTGAAATAAGGAAGTTGCATCATGGACTTTAAATTCCTTTATTGGTTTCTAAATAAGCTTTTTAATGTGTACATACGGTGTTTTAATTAGTTTTAATTAATGTAAGATGTATTTTTCTAAGAACAAAAATCTCTCCTGAGAATGTAAAGATGAAATAAACATATAATTTTATATGAAAATACATGGTTTTAAAACTATGCATGAAAAAATTACTCAAATTTTATTTATGAGTAAAACTATCATCCTTACTTTAAGGATGTAGATTTGGATGTGGTTGTGGACGTTACTATAAATTTCTTTGTGTATGGTTGGGGATTTTCCCTAGTTATCATGGTTTTCCCTATTTTTGAATCTTTATTGCATCTTTGTTATTATCAATCTAAATAAACACTTTCCTTTGGATGCTATTGTTGTGTTATTTTTTATAGAAAAATGATAACTTTTATATGATGATTATGCCTTTTTGGTTAGTCTCACTAGTTCTTCCTTGGGTATGTCCACCACTCCTAGTTTGTGTCCTCTTCTGCCTATTCTTAGATTGGATAAACATATCTCACGATAGAACGATGGATCCTTATCCATGAAGATTATGCTTCTAATAGAAAAGAATATTATTGTGCCACTAAATAATGACTCCTTCAAAGGGGCGACTAATGATGTACCCATGGATGGTTGCGTCATGATAAGGAATGAGGATGTATCTCCTTCAAAGAGAAATTATTGAACTCAAGTATGTCAACCTAGTCCTTTTGCATTAACAATTCCTCGATGTTAGTCTTAAAGTTTAATCCTTAATAAGGCAAAGGAGGAAGTTCACTTTTTTCACATGAACTTATTAGTAGATTCAACAATGTTTAGTTGAATCTTGTTTATCTCCTCTCTTGGATATATCATGTATGGGGTTCCTTCTTGTAAGATAATAAGGTGATACACCCATATGTCAATGAGGTTTCCATTTGGAATTTAACTCTACCTCTAATAGAGTACTTTCCCTTCACGATGGGCCTTCGTTTTTTTAGTAATGCTAACCTTTTGTGAGAGCACCTTAGAAATAAATATTCGATCCTTACATTGTAAATATATCCTTTATCCCTATTTGGGTATAGATGTTTCAATTGTTTCTAGAATATCGTCATTCATAATCCCTTTATTTCCATAAGAAATGCTCAATGAAGGTTTCTTTCTTTCATTGTTGATATGGTGAATTTACTAGTTTTCTATGCATGTGAAAATCTACATTAAGGTTGATATGGGGAAGGGCCTCTATGAAGTAATTATTCTTGAATGTAATGGTTTCTGCATTGCTTTTTTTATGTAAGGCTTGTTTCGATTATGTCCACTTCATTTCCCATTGTTAAAAGGATAGTGTTCTATGTTGGTTATTACGGTTCCTTAAAAAACATAGAAATTAAAAACCCATGAAAACCCACATGATCGAAGCACTTTAGGTATAATCACCATTGGCTAATGTAAATGCAGGTGAAAAATAACTTTGATATAGATTCAAATATGAATTAGAGGTTGCTCCCATTTCCCCCTCACGAGTGGAAAAATGTTATGTCAAAAACTTTAGGCACTAAGAAGGATTTCACAACATAAACTATAGCGGAAATGTATTCTCTTATGTAAATATAATGCTGAGAGCATACTCCCTTAAACAAGGTTTGAGACAATAATCAAGCAAGAGAATACAAATATCTAGATTGAAAGTATTTCCTTCACAAAATACATGGGGAATCTTCCTCTCCACATATATACACCATCAAACCCTCACAAAAATACATACATACATAGTTTCACCCACTTCCACCACCCACTCTCCYATGATAAAGATGTACATTTACACTGAAGTATGAAATACCCAATTTGATATGATTTTCTATGTGYGTATTCATGCAAAACTATAATARATGTGTAAAAAGGTAACCCTTCATAATCATGGCCAACTTTATTAGTCCCTGCCAAAGGCTTGRAACTATAGCAATGAGTTGCCCTTTGACTATGTATTAGTTTAGTGTTGACTTTAAATTTATGTATTATATCCAATGTGTAACTTTAAAAATCAATATATGTATTTTTTTTAATAATAAAAAAATTATTTTTCTAAAATTCAATTGGTTGATATCTTTGAAGTGTTATTGCAGGCTTCACGTCATTCAATGTATAAAATTGATTACATAATTAATAGATTTGACAGTTTGACAAGAAATGGAAGGAGCATGTTGTTTGCATTCTAGTTGACTGTATAACTATTATTTGTCCAAATTATAGTTATAAAATCCAAATCTAACATATAAGCCAAACTAAACTTTTACATTCGTGGTAGGGTTTTGACCCATAAATAATTTCAGCTCGCGACTTCATCAGAAGTGTATCAATGTACAGTTTTTCGTCCGCCACGTGGGGCCGATGCTGCGCAAAAAAACGATTGGCCATTACACGTGTAGTCATGTACCCTTTCACTAAATAAATAAAGCTTCGTGGTGGTTGCAACACATTTAAGGAAATTGTGTTGGTAACTGTCACACATTTAAGGAAACCTGAATTGCATTTAAGGATTTAGTGAAATTCATTGTGAGTGGTGTAATTTTTATTTTTATTATTATTTTTAGATTATAGCTGTGTAAGTTTTTTGTAGTGAATTATAATATTAGAAAATATATTTATATATACTTTTTATAGTTTATTTAAAAAAAATTAAATAACAAAAAATTAAATATAATTGTGTATTTAGTTATATTAAGTTTGATTGTTCAACATGTATTTTCCAACTAATTCGACAGGGACTATGTTGCCATACAACCCTTGTTATAGTTGTGATAGTCAAATCTAGTTTTTATAAATTTCCTTTTACTATGTAAAGATCTATAATTTTAAATTTTTTGAAGAAAGTCAAGTGCACTTTATTAATTATTATATGTAAGTCAAGTGCACGTGCATGAACTCATTTATCAATTATTATATGTTACTAGTGGCAACCCCATGACAATTGTGAATAGGTGATACTTATTTACATTAAAATTAGAACCTTCGGCGAAAGTGCTCATAACATTGTTCTAAATGCAATGAACA